>JAWWMK010050063.1:0-10030 GCA_035047105.1 Galeopsomyia nigrocyanea
TTTTTTTTAGGTTCTGTATGTAATATAGATTGAGAAAATCGCATCCCCAAGAGCGTGCACCCCTTTTGAAAATTCACTCCAACTTTCTCGAATTGTGGAATTTTTTTTTTGTAGATTTGCTCATATATACCGCGAGCGAAGATTTTAATCTTTAACTCTCGGGAAAAAACGTATAGAGACAGTTTCATTTCAGCAACGACGGAAAATAAAACAAGTCCATTAAGCGATAATTTTACGACTATCGTTTATGATGATCCGTGCAAATCCTATAGAAAAGAAGGGGAGGGAAGAGTATTTTCAACTCTGACTTACATTCGAGATGAACGTCGTCGTCGTCGTCATCATACCTCGCCTCGGATTTCTAACGCAGCTTAACGTCCATCCGAAAAACACGACCATAAAGAATCTCCCCGGCGCGAGTAAAGTTTATTGCATCGTGGAATTTCAGCGACTGAGAGTCTTATATGACGAACGAGCGAATTACGAATGTTTAAAAGTTCTCTTATATTGTATATAAGTGTATCTAATAAATTCCGTTGAATTTGCCTCGGAATTACTGAGGGTTATTTTTTCTTTTTTTGAAACTACGAGAAAATAAAAGAAAAAAAACGTTTGTACGCGAAATAACAATATCGGTTAACAAAGCGGTTTCGTTAGTTTTTCTTTCTCGCGGCGAAACAAAAAGCGAACCGAAATGCAAAAACGTTCGCGCGAAAAGTCGCTTTGTAAAAATAAAAGTTGTTATACGAATAGCGCGAGAATAAAGCAAACAATTTTGTTTTTTTGTTCCCTGGCGAACTTTCGACCGCGAAAATAAAAAACAAATGTATAAAGTATAATCATACGAACCTTGAGACGAAGTAGCGAATTGCATGTGTTGCGAGTACTTTTCGATAAGTCGCTTGATCAGATCGACTTGCTCGAGCGTCATCTGCACGGCGTTCAAGTGCTGCGACTCGCACGGCACGTACGCTGCCCAAAACTGAAAAATAAATATGAATTAAAAAAAAAATTTTTTTTGCTGGGTTCAATCGATATTTTTCTCTCTCTCGTAACTTTTAATGCAGTCCTGTGTGTGCGTGTGCGTGTGTGTGTGTGTGTGTGTGTGTGTGTGTGTGTGTGTGTGTGTGTGTGTGTGTGTGTGTGTGTGTCTGCAGTGATTTAACTTCCGAGGGCTCTTTCTACCTGTAAATCTTGCTCTCGGAAGTATGCGAGAGAGAGAGAGAGAGAGAGAGAGAGAGAGAGAGAGAGAGCGCAATAAAAAATTGCGAAAACCCCTCGGCTCGCATCCGTGATTTATTTCCTCGCTGTCTGCTTTATCCTTCTCTCTTGTTTCGATTTTCGCGACGCGCGAGCTTGTATGCTTTTTTTATTATTATTTTGCGAATGGGTTTGTTGCCTCGAGCTTTGAGTTTTCGAAGTTTTGGCTTTTTTGTTTTTGTTTTCTTTTTGAATGCGGGTTTCGGTTTGTTGTTTACTGACCAAGTTTTCGGCTAATTGCACGCGACCAATTGCTTTCATTGTTTGGAGTTTGAATGAAAAGAAGAAAGAATAGGTTTAGTGCTTTTGTCAAAAAAGTGATGTTTTTTTTATAATTTTTTGCCAGATTTGTCAAACTTTGTATGAAAATTTCATGTACGAGTATCTATCTTTTTTCCACAATTTATTGAACATTTTATACGAATATTTCACTTTTTCAACTTATCGAAAATTCTGTACAAATTCGTTATAGTTTAATTTATAATTTTGGACAAGTCGAAAATGCGAAAAACAATTATGCTTGCCATGAAATTTCTATCGAAAGTTTCACGAAATGTGCAGAATAATTTGTTGGCAAAGGGATTTAACAAAAAAAAACTTTTCCACAATAAATCGCGTTCAACAGAGAAGCAAATCCTTATTACATTTCCTACATCTGCAACTCTCATTCCTCCATCCAAAAAAAAAACAAACAAAAAAAATGGAAAACTCATCTGTCCAACGCAACTACATTTCCCCAGTACACAGACGTACAAAAATTTAATCTAAAGTAGGAATCATCGTTGCACGCACAGAGAAAGAGATTTATCAAATTTTTTTTTTCTTTTTTTCACCAGATTTTTTGGCACAAAGACAACGGCAAGAAGAAGCAGCAGCGTTGCAGCACTCAAACAGCGATAAACTCTCTTTCTCTCCGCCGAGATATAAATCGTGTGACGAGAGACTAAATCGTCTTTGAAGTGTATTTTGTTTGTTTTTTTCTTTTTTTCTTTCTCTTTTTTTTTGTTGGCAAAGTGTAGCAGCGCTCGAGGAGCCGTGATAATTAAGGTGACTTTTCTCTCGGTGTGCGCTCGCGACTTTTCTTGCAACTGACGCTGGTGTTTCTCGGTTGGGAAAACTCACGGTTCTCTGGATATTACCAGCAGTGCAACTTTTGAAGGTAACTCGCTCGAGTTTATCGTATCAATTAAATCTTTAAAATATCTCGTCTATACTTTTTCGAAGTTATCAGTGATTTTCTTTTTCGTAAGCTCCGACCGAGCGTGTAATCACGAATGACCCAAATATTTGTACAGAGAGAGAAAAATTAAAAAAAAATATTTTTTTCTCTTGGGTAGGATTTTATTGGCAAACGATACTCAATTAGTTGATTACCTTGGGTTTATATATACGACGTAATTTCGTTACGGTAATGCTATTTATTTGATTGCTCGGGGCTCATCCGCAAATGAAATAGACGGACTGCCGGCGCGTGTTATATTATGTGTATATGTATCCCGGCGAAAGAAGGATTTATCCGGGGGTTTAAACACAGCATATATACGTATACGTTTCATAATCGGATCGGAAAATACAATCCAATGATAAAAAAAAAGAAAAAAAATTTTTTTTTTTTTCAACTCACCTGTCCACCAACCATTCCCTGCTTTAATCTCGGCAAATCCGTTTGACTCCACGCGCTTTTGCTCCACGGCAAAACTTGTCGGAGATCGGTGTCGAATTCGAATTCGGCGAGTTGATTGTGCACGAAATTTCGTATATTCCAGGGCAAATCATTGTGACCGTCGATGAGCGGCACCTCGCTCAACACTCGTCTGACCATTTCCATACGCTGACTATTCGTCTCGAGGGTGCCAACGCCGATGATCTCGCCGGCGCCCGTCCGAGCGCTCAGACGCAACACCAGCAGCAGCAATGCCAGCCGCATACCATTCCCCTGTTGGAAAGGAAAAATAGATTGGGTTATTAATCGTTTTTTTAAGAGAAAAGATGTTTTTTTTTATTATTAGGCGAGATCGTATAGGAGAATTTTTAGAAAAATTATACGAATAGATGTTTTTATGATTGTTACGAAATATATTTTTATTAGTTGTTGAAAGGCTTTAAAAATCAGTTTAACATAAAGTTTTTTTTTTTGTATTATAACACTACGAAAAAAAGTTCGCGAATTTGCTGCACTCGTAAAAAGATTTTCTTAACTCTAGAAAATTATTCTTATTTTAAGAAAAAAAAAATCTTAATTTAAGATCGTAATTTTTTTATTTCAAGAAAAATAATCCAAATTGAAGTATAATTGATTCAAGTATAAGCCGCGAATTTGAAAAAAAAAACTTTTTATCGTAGTGTAATTATCAAATACTAAATTAAAAATTTCAATTCCAAATGAATAAAAAAGTAGCATTACAACTCCTTCAAAAAAAAGTATCCACACTAAAGATGAATCCATTAAGGTATTCAATCGAAACGTATCAGAGATATTCCAAGCACATTTTCAATAGCCAAACTCACGCAAGCGCTAAGGAAGAGAGCAAGACACCCGATACGTCGTATTAAACGAGTAATTTCCTTTTCCATTTCTCGAGCACAGTATAATCGATTACCCATCCTGTATAAAGGATAAATCACGGGAAAATTGAGCTCTCGCGCACCTATTACAAATCGATCCGTATCGCGAATTGAAAAAAAAAAGAATGATTCGTCAACTTTTCCCTCGCTGAAATGAATATTCAATTATCGCGTTTTACACACCGAGAGAGAGAGAGAGAGAGGAAAATACTCGCTCATTATGTATTATACGAGTGAAAATTCTCGAGCTCCCTTTGGAACAAAACTTCGAGAAAGGAGGGGGGCAGAGGAAAACACGAAAGTTTTGCTTCGTTTAAAGTTTTGTTAACGCGCAAGGATATATCCTTAGAGTTGGAATAAGAACTTTACTATGGCGCGTTTAATCTACGGATCCTATTTCGAATCTCTCTTGCGTTCTTTCGCCTGTACGTTGGTACTTTCTGATGGAATGCCGAGACGTTGGCGAAGTTTGTTATGTGCCGCCGCTTTATACAGGACTGCATCGTCAAACTTTTTGGCCTTATTGATTGTCGTGCGAATAGATGAATTAATAATGTGAGACTGATATTTTTTTTTAAAGATAGTTCGTTTATTTACTTGTACTTTATTTTATCGAGTTGAATTGAATTTGAAAGGGATTTTTCTTTCAGCTTTATATGAAAGAATTTCTGAGAAATTTCTCAAGAATATTCATTTATTTATTTATTTATCAAACCAATACGTAGGCAGTTAAAACTAGTATAAACTAGAACCTGCGCAATCCGCAGAAGTGTATAAAATACTTGTACGCAGTATTGGATAAAATTCAGAATTGCTTATCAACTAAATCTTAGATGCTGAAACGTAGAGACTGATAAGAGAATTTTCAATTTTTTCTTCATTGCTTATTACTTATTTTCTAATATTTTCAATTCATGCAGCACTAAGTTAAAATGCTTAATTGCAGTAATTTATTACGATCCACTCATTACACATATTTTGGTGCAAATTTTTCTTGCAGGTCCTACTAAAGACAAGTTTAGAAAAAAAAGGAGACTTCCTAATTTCTCTACAGAGTTGTTGAAACTCTCCACGGCAGCGAATAGAGAGAGAGAGAAAAAAAAATTGAAAAGCCTCCGAAAAAAAAGGAAGAAGTCAGTGTGCGATACTCGGAGCTTTTTAAAGCTCCCCAGACATTTTCACTCGCACTGCGAAAAATGTCGCCACGTATAGTATTAAAATGTTTCCCAACGATGCGTCATAAAGAAAAAAAGACCGAAAAAAAAAGAAAAATTAATTCACGCAGTTAATCCAATTTCAATTTCATTTCAGAAGTAAAAAAAAACGTTAATTGAATATCCGCTATATTCCTTTACGACTATAAAAGCCGAACCGCGTTACTCATAGCAATTTTTTTTTTACGATGTATGATTGTTTCTAAAAGTGTACGAGTTCATAAATTCAATTAAGACTTCTTTCAGCGTTGAGTCGTGCCGTTCGGTCGAAAGTTTAATCGAAAATGTTTGTCGAAAAAGAAGTACCTCGATAACGAGTTTTTATACTTCGCGAAAAAAAAATTTTTTTTCTACTATTCCGTATGTTAATACGCTCGCGGAGGAAAGTTCTGTTTGCCGCTGCGAAGTGAAGTTGTGTATCGCAATAAAACAAGAATGAAAAAAGCTTTTTTTTTACGCCCCGAAGAACGATATCACGGAGAAAAGAGAATAATCGATTTACGACTTCGTTTCGGTTTATCGAGTTAAGTGTACTACTACTTTATTAATTTGATTTAACAGTATATTTTCGTGGAAAATTCAACTCGAAAACGTATATCCGTGTAAAAAATCGCTTCCATTTCGTCGCAAGCCAAACAAAAGCCGCGAGCACAAGACAAACTGCCGCGCATCACGCGAGAGCAAACGTGCCGCGAAGTTATACCTTCGCGCGAGTGAAAAACCACGTTCAATTTCTCGAAAGACGCGAAACGCAAGTTAAATATAAAAGAATTGATAATGTCTTCGAAGAAAATGATTGAACTTTGAGAGTTCTCTTTTTAATTAAAATTAAAAAAAAAAGAGAGAGAGAGATAATCTTCAGAGAACTTTGACGAATAAACGTTTTCATTAGACTTGGATATTTTCATCTCTCGAACGCTGCGAGAACGGGGTATTCGAGTGTAAATTCATCGTGTAGTCTTGCAGAAAATTGAAATACAAAGCTTTTGCACGCTTGCGCGCCTTGTAAATTATTATCAAAAGTCCGATAAACACGCTCTTTTTTTTCCTTTATCGGATAATAATATTGCATCGATCGATAATTTATTATTAAATTATTATGACATCATTTAGTCGTTAAAATAGATTCGAACATAGTTTCGAATCAATATACACTCGCTCAGTCGAACGCGAAGAAGAAGAACAAAAAAAACAAGAACGAAAGCTTTATGACTATCGGGAAAAAAAAAGAGTCAAAGTAACTCCATTTCCTGATAATAATTTCATCTGTCCGAGCATTTGCAGTTTGTCTTTGATCACGATTTTTCTCTCTCTCCCTTTTCTGCCTACGCCTATCGATTTCCATCAATGAAACCATTTTTTTTTCATCTCTTTTCGAGCTTTATTACAGACCCGTAGCGCAAACATTTTTCTCTCTCTCTCTTTCAAAAGCTTATTTTCCAAATCATTCGCATTCGAGCCACGTGTTATTGAAAAACATTTTCAATTTTTTTTTCGTTGTTGTCCTTCGTCGCAAGCGCCCGGCGCGTGTCGATTGCCGGTACAAAATTGATACGGCAATAAAGCTGTTTGCTGACACGCGGACGTTTACCAAAGGCACTTTTTTTTATTACGAGATCATCCTTTTTTTACGGCGAGACGGTTGAGCATCGATGCTACTATAATACCGTGAGTTGTAGCGACGAGCAATAAAAGATTTAATTTTTGCTTCCCTTTACTTTTTTTTTTTCGTATGTACACGGCCATTCGTGGTAATAATACATCGAATGCTATTAAACGTTACGAAAGTTTTTATTTTTCAGCAGAGTGCACTAGAGAATCATAAACAATGCAATGAGTATACCTTCCTTTGGGGAGTTCGTAAGTAGAGAGAGAGAGAGAGAGCTTTTTCAAAAGCTGACGGATTGTTTAAAATTTCACTTGGCGCTACTCGCAAAACCGGACCAGAAAGAGAAAGAGAGAGAGAGAGAGAGAGAGAGAGAAGTATTCCTTAGGTATTCAACAAGTTGAGCGAAAATAACTTCTATACTAATCTGCTTGGTTGTCTTTGCCGCGAAAGTTTATATCACGGCTGCGAATATAAAAGGGATTCTTTTGGCTTTGTCGGCGAACGAAGAGTTATTGCTTCTCTTCTTTACGTATATGTATAGTGTTGTGTTATTTTTGCTTTGGGGATATCGTCGTCGTGTCTCGAGATGATAAAGTCGATTAAGACTTTTATCGAAAGTAATAGTATCGAGCTTCTTTTGTGTATTTGTAACGTTCTTGCTTCAATCATCGACGAAACTCGGCAGGCATTGAAAAACATCTCATCAACTTTCTCAAATAAAAAAAAGAAAAAGATGAAGGAAGAAAAAAAAAATTCTCTACCCTCTCACACAATCAAGGAAGAAAAGAAACAGAGTTTTTTTTTCTCCCCCTAAGCGTCATACAGAAACACAAACCCTTCGGTACACTCCACCCTCGTCTCAAACGCAACATATCCACCTGCAACAACTTCACTCGCGCTCCCCATTTACAGAACAACATCAGCTCTCGACAATCCTCCGCACCCCCCATTTTTTTTCTTCTTTCTCTTTCCGCGCGTCTACGGGAAAAAAAAAATAAAGCTCACCTTCATGTTGCCGAATGCCGGGAGCAGCAGTAACCCGCCATGTTTCGTTCACGCACACACATAAACACACATACACACACTCGTACACGCACACGAGCTTAACTTGGTTTACAGTGAGAGTGGAAAATGACGACGACGCGTCGCCTACGAACGGAAGCGTCAGACTGCTGCTGCTGCTGCTTGGCCGGGTGGTGGTGGGTTGCTCGCTCCGCGCGCAAGCTCCGCAGGATTCTCTATATACCGGCTCTCTCAACTATAGGGTGGGGAGAAAGCTTCTCTTCTTCTTCTTTTTTTTAACACGCGCGCGCACACAAAGCTTCGTACAGGACGTATGCTTTTTTTTGGAGCTTGACAACTTTTTTTTGTTGTTGATTGATTGATTGGGCGAGGGGGTTTGTTTTTAGTTCATTAATTTTCGAGGGTTAATGAGGATGACGAGGATAAATAGAGAGCGAGATGTGTTTACGCGTTTTGAGGTAATGAGATATTATGGATGGGGATGATTTTTTTATGAGGGAGAATGAATTGTTAATTAATTTGGCTTCAGAGTATTTTTTCAATGAAAATCAGGTTTAATGACGAATGAAATAAATATATTCGACTCCAGTACAAAACGAAAGGAATAAAGCACCTAAATGAAGCCATCACGAAAGAAAAAAAATCCAAAGTCATTTCTTATCTATATCGACACTTCCGCCGCTGAGAGCAAAAAAATCGTTAACGTGCAAAATCCGTTTCGTTATAGAACCCAAAAAAAAAGGAATGATTTTCTCTCCAAAGCTCTCTCTCTCTTTCTCTCCCTCTCTTATCAGCCAAAGTAGTTACGGTAAATACAACGTTGATTGATGACTGATTTGGACGATCATTCGATTTTACCATGATTACGAGGCAATTTTCAGATGCCGTTAATTCCCCTACACGCCTCTGTATTACGTTATGAATTTCGGGAAAAAAAGTAAATTGCGAGACGCGAATGATTTATTAAAAAGCTACGACGACGAAGGGAGTTCGCCCCAAAGATTCTACGCCGCGGAAGTCTTTATTAAAAAATCGTCGAGGCTATTTTTCAACGGACGATAAATTGAGGTCGAGGGGTACTCGCAGTTGCCACTTTTGAATATTTACAAAAAGAGCGGCGCGTGTGGAAAAAAACTTTTTTTTTCGTTGTATGCAAAATATTCGATAGACTCCGATGAGAATACTTCGTTATACGGTTTTAAACTTATTTGAGTTCGAAAAAAAAAACGAGTTTCACTCGAAACAGAAAAAAAAAGAAGAAAGAATTATCGAGGCTTTGTTGGAAAGCAATAAAAAAAAAATCATGCAAATGTCCATTAATCCAATTTCTTTTTTTTTTTATCTCGCTGTGAGAGGCGCAGTTGCGATATTGCATTTCTCAACACGGCGAATTTGATACTAAATTGTTTAACGATTTCCATTAAAAGAGCTGAAAATATAAATTTTACACTTCTCGCCGTACGGGTACGGAAAAAAAATTTTTTATATTCGTTGAACGGACGAATCGGTAAATTTCGTTATTCTGAAATGTCGTTTATCAATAAAAGATTGTATTTCATCGCTATAATTCTCGAACGAACGTTATATAGGTGTTTATGTCCATATGTCGCACACGCTCGTTTATAATGATACCCTTGTTCTAATAAACGTGAGAAATATCTCACGCCCTCGTTAAATCCCCCCCTTGATAATATTACAGATATACACAAAACGTTGAAGGTATAATTGCTACTAAATTTACTTTTGATATGTGAATTCATTGCGTGACGTGCATTTTCAATTTATATTGCAAATCAATTTTCGCATCGGTTAAATTTGTTCTCTCAGTTTTTATGGTAGATCTTCAAGGAAACTCACGATATAACTTTCTCTTTTTATGTACTCCTCGGTATTACCGATAATTGAAAATCATTTCAAATTACTTAAAAAGCAACTTTAAAACCATCGCCCATCGATTCTAATCATACTTACACTGAGTTATCGAGTAAAAAAAAACGAGTCTCAACCTTCATTAACTCCAATCAAATCTCATCAAGCCAATATCGTGTGCCACATATACACATACACGGCAGTCGACGTGATTGATAATAAAGTTGAAAAGTCGAAATAATGAGAATGAAATGAAGGGTTTTTAAAGGTAACATCATTGCCTTTGGGATCCAGGGGAGTTTCCAAGCTCTCTACTCTCTTCGCCCCCTTGGGCTCGTGAATTTTCATTCAATCCGTAGTAGCACCGCGCGCAGTACAAGCACGAGGAAGCTTATATATCCACTTTCATAATTTACATGCTCTCTCTCTCTCTCTCTCTCTCTCTCTCTCTCTCTCTCTCTCTCTCTCTCTCTCTCTCTCTCTCTCTCTC
>JAWWMK010050064.1:0-10028 GCA_035047105.1 Galeopsomyia nigrocyanea
TATATATATACGCGAATGGCCTACGCACTTGGATATATACACGCATGAATTATATTGACTGTACTCTTAGAATCTATTAAGAGGAGTGCGCGAGTGAGAGAGAGAGAGAGAGAGAGAGAGAGAGAGAGAGACATGAAGCTATAATGGTTGGCAAGGCACTTCACCTATAGGCAATAGCATATAGCATATATATCTATAACGCGTGTGAGAGCGTGCATCGTCGTGTACATGCGCCAAGCCGAAGGACGGCATCGATTCGATCATAAAAAAAAAGCGAAAAACGAAAGGGAATATCGCTATTTTAATGACCCCGATCCTTATGCTAGCCGCATGTGAAAATGAAAGTATATAATACACACGCCTGACGCTACTCGCTGATTTTCTCGCTTGAAGATTCCGCGCAGCTTTTTTTTCTTCTTTTTTTTTTTTTTCGTTCGTTAGTCTATCTACCATTCCGTATGTAATAAGCAGTTTTATGTATTGTGCTATCGATCTCTGATCTCACGATAGTTATTGTAATCGCTCTTCATCCCTCTGTAAACCTTTGGTTTATTTCTCTATCTGACGTTTCGTTTATTTTACAGTCGAGTTTGGTCGATTTCGCAACCTACAATCGACCAGTCATTGGCCTTATTCTACAATTTTTTTTTCTATATCGCAAGATTGTCGCGACAAATTTTTTTTTTTTTTTTCAAATGGGTATTGAAAGTGTTGGTGCGACCGACACAAGATATACATATGCATTAATGCACAATTCGAATTTAATACACGCGCGATCAACGACTCAACGCTGTGATATATCCGTTTATTTTTCTTTTTTTTTCTGCACGAGATTCCGAGCGATAGTTAAATTTAGAAGTTATATCTATTACTCAATTGCATTCTTATTAACATAACCAGTCGCAGTGCCAACGAAAAGAAAAAAAGAGAGTGAGAGAGAGAGAGAAGCCGGTTGAAAATGTTGGTTATTAGTATGCATCTGGAGCAAGCAAATTACAGCTGCTACTATACTGCTCGATAAAAGATTATCGTCCGGTAGAGAGTGAGAGAGAGAGAGAGGACGATAACCGTGCGTAAACACAGCGATGAGAGACTGATAAATTTTGCAATGATTACATTACGGCCGATCGAGTTTGAACGATCAAGAGCACAGCATTCCGCTTGAATGTTATTTTTCATATATGAACCAGCGGAGATGGAGAGTGCTGTCTCACCAAACACGGCCATTTCTACTGAATGCAAATGCCGCGAGCAACAGGTAGCTGTTGAACCTATATGTTCTGGTGGGCGAGTGGATTGCAGGGGAAACAAGGCGACCTTGGTTCTGCAAATTAATCTTTGCTGCAATTTTAACTTTTAATTAATAACTTTACGTCGACAACTAAATCAATTGAATTTTCAGTATAGTATTCAATTACGTATATAGTTCGATCAGAGCTTTCAGTCAATCTCGAAAGAGCAGTTAAACGAATTTCAAAGGAGCCTATCGAACATTCACCCTGAAGGCATAATAAGTACCGTCAAGATCGGTAAAAAAAAAGAAGGATCGAGGAGCGAAAAGTAGAGCTCGAGAGATATACACAGAAGAGATAGAAGTAAGAGGGTATACCGCACGTACACACAGAAGATAATATTGCGAAAGAGAAGTTGGCTGGAAAGATCCTTCGGTTCAGCAGCAGCAGCAGGTATATACATATATAATCGGAAACGTCAAGGGGGGTTTCTCGGCGCGCGCGTGCATGCATTCGCCGGCCGGGCAGTATTCGATAATTCTAATCCGCATGAGCAAAAGCGAGCAACAGCCACAGTAGAGTTCTCGAAGAGCGCGGTTTGCTTTCTTGCAGCGCAGTTGACCTGATTCCTATGCTGCTTGGCATCGAGTTGGCTGCTGCTGCTGCTGCCGGCAGTAGCAGCAGCGCAAGTAAAGTAAGAGTGTTTTCTATCTCTCCTTCTCCGTTGGAGCGCGCGGCGCTGTGGTGCTGCACTTATATTCAAAGCTATATGTATATAGGCAAACCGAGAGCGAGAGTGAGAGGCAAAAAAAAAAAAGAGAGACAGACACGTAATACCCCCGTCACGGTAATAGCTGCGGCGCGCTCTCACTCTCTCGCTCGCACTCGCTCGCGATATTATGGCACACTGCACCGTAATGCCATTCATTTGCCGGTTAATGGGGGGAACGCCGCCGCCGACGACGTCGACCTAGCGCTCTCTCTCTCTCTCTCTCTTTCTCTCGCCAAGTTTTTCAGCTCTTTCTGCTGATGCTGCTGCTGCACGAAAAATCTTAGACGAGCGACAACTTTATTCTCGGATTCTCTTCTTTTTTTTTTTTGGTTTTCTTTCCCTCCGCGACTTGAGCTTCGTGCTTCTTCTCATCGCGCGCGCGGGAATGCGCTGATGTTTTTCTTCTCGAAGCTCGATGCGCGATGCGATGTGTCTGTGTGAGTATAGAGAGAGAGAGAGAGGGCCGTTGATTTTTTTTGGCATCCCCTCCTCCCTCCCGCTTTTCTCCTTCTCTTTCTCTCTTTCTCTCTGCATGTGCGTGTTTCTCCGTAGACTTCTATACTGCCGCGTTATATACGGTATATATACGTGTGTGAGCCACTGACTGACCTACTTTCCCAGAGCGGGCTTTGTGCATTTCATGCTTTTGGTGCACACACACACACACATACAGACACATACACACAGCCGAGCGCTGAATAAACGATGCGGTCTGATATACACTAGATAGGAGAGCCTGCTTTACATTTGTGCAGCTCGCACAGCCTCGTTGTCTCTCTCTCTCTCTCTCTCTCTCTCTCTCTCTCTCTCTCTCTCTCTCTCTCTCTCTCTCTCTCTCTCACTCTCACTCTCACTCTCCCTCCTGACCCTCTCCGCAACAGAAATGCAATATCCGATCTCTTACGTCCTTTGTCCCCAGCTACTTTACTTCTCTCGGATATTAGCGGGAATTAGAAGAATGTTTCTCGTGTGTGCGGTGTTGTACGCGTCGTATATTGTCTCAAACTGAAATATACATAATTTTTCAAATTGTAGGTATTTGCTCGTTAATATTTCATTTGTAAGATTAATTTTGCAATTCTCAAGCTCGTTGCGTATCGAAACGGGAAAAATTGACATCATTTATGTCGATAAAATTATTTATACTCAACAAACATTGCGAACAATCGTATGCGTGAAACTGGGACGAAGAACGCGCGTCAAATCAGCATTCAAATCGCAAATCTAATGACACAAGTGCACATTACTTGCGCAGTCCGTTCATTAATCACTGGGACGCGCCCGCCGGGGCAAACCGTCCATACATTATTAACCCAATGCAATTTTCACGCTGGCAATGTTTGCCCAACGCATCCAGCCTCACACTTCTCTCTCTCGCTCTCACTCTAGTTTCGATCCAATTCCCGAGCTGAAGCCGTTCGATCTAATATTTGTCGAAATTGCCGAGGTGTTCTTGCGAAGAAGAGAGAAAGAAAAAAAAACGAGGGAAAAGAGAGGCGATCGCTCCTCGATCCCAGAGCGGCCCGAATGAAGCGTATCATGCTTGGCTCTCTCTCTCTCTCTCTCTCTCTCTCTCACCCCATACATGCTGCAAGTACAGCTCCCAAGGGACGTTTCGCTAGATTAGGGACCCCGATCGTGTAAAACACTTGTAACGCGGCTCGGGGATCCTAAGCTTGCTAATGCCACCACGATGTTTATGGGCTTGAATTAATTTGCTCGATTCAATCATTCCCCCCACTCCAAGCTCCAATCCTCTTTTCACTTGTCCAGCTTTCACATTATTTCAATAGCTCGTGCGCGTGTATATGAGCGATGAGGGGCGTAGGTTCAGTATGGATTTTAACAATTTTGACAAACTCAAAAATGTAATTCAAGTCGGTATATGCGTATAGTGCGTGCTACGCCATTCATGATGCCAATCGTTAACTCCAGTCTCACCCCTTTTACACGTATCCCATTGCGCGTACCAGATACGCCATCTACTGGCCATATTGATCAACTTTGCAGCAGTGAAGTATTAGTTGAATTTATACTTTTCATGTATTATTCTTCATGCATGGGTTATTAATTGTTCTCACATTAAACCTTAATTTTCGGCGATACTTTGACATATTTGAGGGCATGTATCCCAGTGAATACTCATTATCGTGTCAGTATTTTTTGGGAACATATTTGATACTCACTCTGCATGCGGACACAACGTGAATATTGAAATACCAAAAATTAAAAACATAAATTAACCCAATAAGCCCATTGTACCCCCAAATTGATTTAAAATAGCTATCCCGATGTAACTTCTAAAATATTTTGGAGATACGCCATATTTTTCTTTTGAAGACGATTGTCTTTTACTTTGTTTGTCTCATATGTTAAATAAACTTCATTTACAATTGAAATGAGGTGGTAAATACAAAAAGTAGTAAGAAAAACAATGATCAATAGAAAATACTATCAAATTTGCCATAAGATCGCGCGGAGAAGAAAGCACGCAAGGGAGAACATAGGAGAATCGAAACGAATTTTCAATTACCCGCAACAAAGCCGTAATTCCTAGTTTAAAATGTCTTGCAGTGATAGTGTACATAGGCAAGCAGACTATGCTTGTCGTCAACCCGCACATACACATATACATAACACGGCGTCCATTCTACAGAAGAGAGATATATAGAGTTAGAGTAGAAAGCACTGAAAGAGATTTCCAAATTAAATTTTGGGATTAGTACCCGGACTTAATACGGACAAGTGGCGGCGGCGGCGGCAAGAAGTCCCGCGGGAGTACTACACTCTCTCTGCCGCCGCTCGGTCCTTTTATTTCATCAACCCCACCTTGCCTTTCTGTCGGCCAACCTTTTTTTCAAATCTCTTTTATTCTCTTATTTTTTTTATTTAATCCGCACCTTCATTTCAGTGATGAGTTAGAAAATAAAATTTCAGAATCTCTATTTACAGACGAAAGTATATATATGTAAGTCCGATGCAGAAATTAAAATTATTGAATTATCTAAAGTGATGAGATGATATCAACACCTAATAAAAAAATATTGTCACAATGCATATTTATAATAAATGGTACATCCTGTACGAAGAGTATTATAGTGTTACTTTGAGCCACAGTAGAAGTCTACTATGGCTCAAAGTAACACTATAATCTCTTTTTGATCATTGTTGAATAATTTACTTTATAGGCTAAAATTTTGAGGTAAAAAAAACGCGGGAAACATGAATGCGATACAAAAAATATTTTCCAAGACTTTTAAAAACTCATGACCTGTATCACATTCCACCTTTTTATTCATGCTTTTCACAATATCTAACCCCCTAATCCCCTTCCTTTCTTGCGTAGTGTCTTATTTTTCTCGTACTCTTGTTTTTCTTTTTCTTTTCACAAGATGGGAGCATTTGATGTCTCACGAGACAACATACAGACATTTCCCTGCGTGCGTGACGACGTGACGAAAGCTATATATGAGAGGGAAACAGTGAGAAAGTAAAAGTATACTATATACGACCCCTAAACTTAGCGAGTATTAACACTTTGCCTGATTCCGTTCATGCACATACTGAATTCACCATATAATATTCCTCCACTACGTTGGCGAATGACCGTTACTGAAAACAAAAACTTTGTAAATAATTTATAAAAATTTTACATATAACGATCAAACAGATTTAAAAATTAAACAAAGTAAATCGGTATAGAACAAAAATATAGCGCAAAGCAACCGTGAATACCGTAAAAACTCGGAGCAGCTAATTATATACGAAAAAGGAAAAAAAATCAGAGTCGACAGGCGAGGTATATAGGCAGCCCGGAGGCATGCGCGGGCGCAGCTCATTAGGGGCAATAGCGAATCGATTGGGGTTCTCGCTGCTCAGCGTTCCTTCCTTCCTGGATTCCAAGCATTCGGACTGTGTCGGCTTGTTAAAGTCTGACGCTATATAGCTCCGTCGGAGATATTAGAGCGCGGATTAGAATATCAATTATCGGTGCTGTGCGGCGGTGGTGGTGATGGTGCGACGGTAGGAGAGGGGTCTCTCTCTCCTCGCCTTGAGACCTTAACAGCTACTAAAGTATATAGAGGCTTTCTCTCTCACTCACTCTGTCTGTGCAAAACAAGCGAAGGGGACGAGAAGGAGAGCGAGAGAGAGAGAGAGAGAGAGGGGTATACGCGCGACTGTGGAGGGCGCGGCATTGGCTATCCGGGCGCTCCTTTATTGCCGGTTGCCTGGTAACGCGCGCCCCGATGTATACGCGACGTGTGCCGCCACTGCCGCCGGTCCGTTTCTCTCCCGCTAACCACCGCACACCTCCCCCTTTTTTCCTCCCTCTGTGTCTTCGCGTTCTGTGCTCGACGTCTCTATATATGTATGTGTATATGTGCTAGGTTACTCGCGTTGTCTGTGCTTCACTCGATTCTCATTCTCTCTCTCTCTCTCTCTCTCTTTCTCTCTCTCTCTCTCTCTCTCTCTCTTTCGCTCTATCTCTCTTTCTCTCTTGCTTGCGCTCTGAGCTTCTTAGTGGGCTTACTACGCGCATCTCCTCTCTTTGTCCCTTTTACGTTTTGACATTTTCTATCTGTTTAGCTCACTTGCCGGTCTCGTTTTCTGACTCTTTTCAACTTTTTCTTGTTTATTTTTTTTTCATCTCCTGTGCTTATTTATCTTTTCCTTTCATTTTATTTTTTTTTATTCAGAATTTTTTTTTTTTTCGTATATACGAGCTTTTGCCGGTAATTAGACGTATTATCCTTTAGCAGAGCTTCAGTGTGAATTTGGAGTTTCTTTGACGGGCCAAAGTTTCATAACTTCATAATTTTCAAAGACATTTTCATAGTTTTTACATCCGCTTTCATGCTTATAATGTACGACACAAAGATTAACCGGAGTTTGGCTACCTTATTTTCTTGAAAATTCAAATTACGGTTTTTTTAATATCTTACTAATTAATATAACTTGAAGTGATGTAGGCAAATTATTTACCTTATGTTAATCATTTGTGACATTAATTTCTTGATACAATTATAATGAAAAACTGAAGACAGCAAAATGTGACTAATATTGACAGAGTTTACTCCAAAAGTTTCTTGAAGTCATTTTAAAGGAGAAGTTTATCATTTGTGTTATATTGAGAGGATTGATTATTACCAATATAGATATCTTAGAGCAATAACATGCTAGCTTTAATATAAAGAGAGAATAAAAAATATATAGTTGACGCATCCTAATAAATATTTAGCAAACCATGATGCAAATCATTAAAATTGAACCAGAAAGTCATTGCATCTCATGCTATAAAATTTTCTTCATCGTAAAATCTACTTGCAACGCATAAAAGCCAGCATCCGAAAGTTAATTACAACTGCAAGTACACAATTTTAATTACTCCACAAACTAATTTCGAGCCAGTGAAATTCTCCACTCAGCATACATACATACATACGGCGTACACTTTTGAAACTTTTGGAGTATGGAGTACGTAGAAAAAAGGAGAGAGAGAGAGAGAGAGAGAGGAGAGAAAAAAAACCGACGAAATCCACAATTAATTATAATTCGCGCGAACGAAAATTGAGCAGAAATTCAAATTAAACGAGAGAGCAGCAGCACACACGCGGTCTCGCGCAATCATCAGAATCGCCGCACTCACACATGCGCGCGCGCGCGCAAATCAACTCACAATACGTGCAAGCCTTTTGCACTTTCGCTCACAGATACGTATGTATGTGTGAATGTGTGGGAGTGAGAAAGAGACAGAACGCACCCCCCTCCCCCCCATACGATGATATACATATAGACGTACACACCATGTATGCACGGCCGAGTGTGTTATATTCAGTCTCTTATATATATATATATACATATACGAAGTCCCTCGTGCAGCGATGGCTCCACGAGAGAAAAAAGAGAGAACGAGAGAGAGAGAGAGAGAGAATTTGCAAGCGCGCTCAGCTAATTAACTATTAATTAAGAGCTTAATCCCAATTATGTGTACCTAGACTAATTGGACTCCACGAAGGCGCGGGTAATACGCGCGAGAGTACAGTCGCGAATTTATTCGTTTATTGCAGTTCCTTGCGTTCTACGGATTTTTTTTTTCACCTTTTTTTCCACGTGCAGCTTGGGCTTATTAGTTCTCAAATGCTCACTACTCACTGGGATTGTGAATGAATATTATACTTTTCACGTGCACGTTCAAGATGTCCGTGTTATACGTTGAAATTATAATGAACAGGTGCTATTCATTATACAGCGTGTAAAATGAATGGTTACTGTTCTATTTACAAAAATAGAATGTGATGTAATCATGAAGTTATAGAATTAGATTCCGAGTTTGAAAAAGAACTTGTATAAACTTATTAGATCAATAACAATACATTTGCTATGAAAATATATAAATAGAAGATATTTATGTACATATATATTTAATTTTACTATTATCAAATCGATATAGAATTGAATAGTCTGTTCTACAAATAAAATAGTCTTGCTAGGGATCAATCTCATCATGGTTATCATTTTGAAATAAATTCATGTGCGTTATTTATCGATAATATGGATATATATGTTTATTTATACGCGTTGTAGCATATGTACATTCAATTCGAGGTATCAAAACTAAAGAAAACGAACGATATTTTGAAAACCTGTTCTATTCGCAGTCAAAAGTCAACATATTACCTCGAGTACAGTGACTTGTTAGATCTTTTGATCGTCTGTTTTCTTTTTTTTTTTTTTTCAATTCTTTTGCGTGGAGAAATTTTCGAACAAGACGGTAACATCAGCCATCTGGCGCCGGCCAGCCGACTCGCGAGTGAACATTGTTTTTAAAGCGACCCTTCTCAAGCAGACCTCGTAGCTTTCCTACTTAAACTGACGTTCTTTTTTCTTTCTCTCTCGCGCTCTCTTTTTCCCCATTCTTACGTCTTCGTTTTCTTACTTCGAGCTACTCTTTTTCTCTTTGTTTCCCGTCGCCCATTTTATATTCCATGCGAGCGATAACCTTTATGCTTTCAGCTCGCGATCAATTTCTTGCTGTTCTTTTGCGTTCTCTTTTTCTCCCTTTCCACGTTTTGTTGGCAAGCAGTATTGATGGCAAAACATATGGATATCAGATTACACGCATGCAAACTTCGCAGGAATTGCATACGTACCGGTTTTAACATACTGGTTTTTGATTTAATGAATCTCATGATTTATTTTAAAATACGTACAATTAACTCACTGATGAAAATGATATTCAAAAATGCTTAAAAATATAGTTGTACCTTTTTTTAAATATAGTTACATAATTCGGCTACATTTAGTTCATTTGTAGTATTTCTGACAATGATATGAATGAATACTTGAATGTTGAATTACAAATTTTAGTAAATCATCTGAAAAATGAAAGAAAAGATAAATTTGGCGATTGGTCCAGCATGATACGGTTTCTTAAAAGGTACTTGCATTTTAACAAATTTCAGAACCAATTATCTATAATTCACATCTGAAATTGACTGAAATGGAAAATTCTGCGATCCAACAAAACTGTTGATGCTATTATACACTCTTGCAGCCTATTTTGACACTTTGAAATAATCTTTTTATTTCAATACGATGCTCGTTCAATTTTTAACTTGAGTTATCTAAAAATAGAAGCATTTGGTTATTTTGGACAATACGACTGTACGTACCATAGCAACTTTCAAACTGTAAATGAAATTATAGAATCGATAATAAATTAATTCATTAAAGTGATATAAATAAATAAAAAGATTCATATAAATTGATAGCTTAAACTATTCAAATCTTTATTCTTTATTTTTTGTTGTTACTATTTTATGTTCCAAAATACAGTTAATTCTAAGAGTTTTAATTGAAAGTTATAGAAATTCGGAATATTGAAAAAAATGATTGAAATGAGTTTTGAATACTACAAAAAATTTTTCTTAAATTTTCTGCATACTTAAAAAAAAGTTCTTAAATTTAGAAAATTTTACTCAATTTAAGAAAAAATTACTTATTTTAAGAAAATTTTTCTTAAA
>JAWWMK010050065.1:0-10025 GCA_035047105.1 Galeopsomyia nigrocyanea
CCCCCCCCCCCCCCCCCCCCCCCGACGAGCAAGCAGAAGGACAGTTCCAAAAAGTCGTCCAAGCGACGAGCGTCGGAGTCCGATATACTCGCCTCCTCGGATTCGGAAGACTCGAAACCGGAGAGGCGAAAGACGGTCAAGAAGCGCGAAAAGGAGTCGAGCGCCAGGGACGATCCACCGCGGCGTCTGAAGGGTAGGTCCGTGGACGCGGTTGGCGCGTTTCCGCCTGGAACTTGAAATTCATGGGAACGTTCGGAGCGGTGGCCGAGCGGTTTTTGTCGAAACTCGAGAAGTGTGTTAAAAGTTATAAGTTCTCCGATGGGGATGTACTCTCGGCCCTCGATACGGCGTTCAGCGATAAGGCGGACATTTGGCTCGCGAATAACGAGAGTGAGTAGGACACCTTTGAAGAGTTTAAAGCCGATGTCCGGCAGCAGTGCTCCGCTGAGATCGACCGCGATGACCTTTACGACGAGTTGCAGTGCCGGACGCAGGCCGAGGATGAGCTTTTCCCGGATTATTTTAACTCTTTTCAGTCGATCGTGCGGCACATGACCCCACCCCCATCGGTGGGCAAATAGTTGAAACTGCTCTTGCACGGCCTGCACCCGGAGTACCGCCGGTACCTCGGTGACAAGAAGGTGGAAGATGTCCGCGACATGCGTTACTACTGCGAGAAAATCGAGAAGAAGCGCGAGCGCGATAAGAAGTGGCGTCTGCCTCCACCGATGGAGGAAATGTTGGTGCCGGACGCAGCGTACACGGGTAAAACCGGTAAGAAGAATAAAATTTTAATAGCCGGTATAGCCGAATTGGACTCGAGTGGGCAGCACAAGGGCGCAAAGAAGCTTCGAGGCGGGAAGCGGGGCGGCCGCGCTTCGGTGGTGGCTGAGGCGGGCGAATCCTCGGGCTCGGACTCGGGCTTGAACTCGGGCTCGGGGCAGGCGACGGTTCATCCGTATGTGCAGCCGTCTAATGCTCCGGGCATGGGGACGAGCAAGAGGGAAAGGTTTCTCCAGCCGCGCTGCCGGTGCGCGGGGCTCCGTCGCTGCAGGCGCCTGCACAGGGCGCGCAGCAGGCGGAGGCAGCGCGACACCCGACGGTGGTCAATAGCGGTTCCGAGGGAAGCGCTATCCGCGCAGCGGCCGAGGTCACCGGCAGACCAAGTGTCCTAGCGAGCCTCGATCGACGAGAGGTGGAGGCGCGTGTTACAAGTGTCAGCAGCCGAGTCATTTTGCCAAGCAATGCCCTTTGAATACCGTTGAGCGTTGCTTGAATTGTATTGCGCTGAACTGCATGTTTGCGACGTGTAAACATTGCGAAGTGATTAGATTACGTTCGGGAAATGCGAGCGCGGAGAACGGTGGCCTGTCGGTTCCCGCGTAAACTCTGAAAGGGCAACTTGCTCAGAGGCAGATAATGCTTATCTGCGAGTCGAAGTACGGGAACAGGTTGAGCCGAATGAGGTAGGCGAGGCATATTGGCGAGAACTGAACAGACGTTTGAGAACCTTGGGCGAGTTGAACAGCGCGATGCCGCGACGATGACCGAGGACGTGACTTCTGAGGAGGCGCAGGCGCCGGGCCTTGCGCCTGTGGGTGCCATGCAGTGCCGCTCGACGAACGAGGGTGGGCCTGAATGCAACCCTTTTCCCTTGGCGGCGCAGCGGACTCCCGTGGCGTCGGGACCGGCGCCAGTAGGCGCAGCACAGCGTAGTTCGACGAGCAAGGGTGAGCCCGAGAGCAATCCCTCTCATCGAGTGGCGCAGAGCGCGTCTGCATTGCCAAATCAGGAGGTCACCGTGCGAGTGACCGTGGACATGGGGATCGGTGAGGGGTTGGCTGAAGCCGCTGGAAACGCGACGAACGAGTGTGTGCCTTCATCGGTTTCGGAGGGGGCGGGAGTCGTGTCGGACACGACTGAGAGCCAAAAAACCCTGGAGGCCGAGACGGATGACATGTCCATCGATGCGATCGAGAATCGACCGCTGCTCGTGTTGCATATTGGAGGAAAACTCTATAGCGTGCTGTACGATACGAGTGCGCAGGTCACGGTTTTTGGTCGATGGATTACTAACGCATTTCGATCACGGGTGCAGGAGCTGTCGAGTTCGGTCCGAGGATTTTGAGGCAATGCGGTGCCAGTGATCGATCGTTTGCGCGTGACGATTGAGATCGATACGGTCGTGCAGACGATCAATGCATATGCATGCGAACAGGCACTGCACTACGATATGTTCCTCGGGCAGGATTTTATTCGTGCTTTCGGAGTGAAAACGGACGCGACGATTGATGGGTGGCGCATCGAGGGCCGGAGAGATTGGCACGTGTTCGCGGAGAAACAGCAGAACCGAGTCTTTTTCCCCGTGCAACCGGGCTACCACCGCGCAAGTTTGGCAGGAGAAATCGCCGGTCTCTCGGTCTTTTATCAAACGGAGCGAGAGCGAGTCGATGCGATGGTCAAGCGCGTGGTACCGGAAAAGTCGCCGGCTCGGACCGACCTGATCGAGCACGTGATCGACGTGCAGGGCGCGCGCTCGGTTAAAACTCCAATGCGTTGTTACTCGCCGCCGATTCTGAACTTCATTCGTAGTGAGATTAAGGCCTGGCATTAGAAGGGGTTGATTCGACCCTCTCAAAGCGAGTGGTGCTACGCGCCGGTGGTCGTGAACAAGCAGGATAGTGAAAAACGGATGTGCATCGATCTGCGGCCCGTGAATCAGGCTACGCGCTCGATGCATATCCAACACCAGGTGTAGATTCGGTGCTCGATCGGCTGCGCAACGCGCGTTTTATTACAAAGAGCGTATTAAAGAGCGCCTATTTGCAGGTCCCGTTATCCGAGGAGAGTGAAAAGTATACAGCGTTTGGGGCGCCAGGTTACGGGTTGTGGGAGTGCAACATGATGATTTTTCGATTAGTAAATGTACCCACCACATTTATGCGTTTGATGGACGCCCTGTTTGGACCTGAGTTTGAGCCTTACGTTTTTAAGTATTTAGATGACGTGATTGCGATCACGGAGACATTCGAGGAACATCTCGAGTGGTTCGAGAAGGCGCTCAAGCGAATGGTCGAGGCAGGGCTGGAAATCAACGTGAATAAGAGTGAGTTTTTGTGTTCGAGTGTTACTTTCCTTGGATATCGTTTGGACAGCGAGGGCTTGCGTCCCGACCCCGACCGCGTGAAGTCGGTGCTGGATTTCCCGGTGCCCCGTAAAGTAAAGCAGCTGCGTCGGTTTCTGGGCATGGTGGAGTGGTACTCGCGTTTTATCGAGTACGAGTCCGAGATTAAAATACCGTTGACGAAGCTCTTGCACAAGGACGTGCGCTGGCACTAGGACGTTCCGCAGCAGCGAGCATTTGATTTACTCAAACGTGCACTCACGGAGGCGCCGGTGTTGGTGCGACCGGACTTCGAAAAGACCTTTTACGTACACTGCGACGCGTCGTCTTATTCGCTGGGCGCTTGCCTGATGCAGAAGAACGACGACGGTTAAGATCATTCTGTTTGCTACGCGAGTCGAATGTTGAATTCTCATGAGAAAAATTATATGGTTTCTGATCTCGAATGTTTGGGTTTGTTGTTCGCAATTAAAAAGTTCCGCTCGTACATCGAGGGCACACACTTCGTTGCGTTGACGGATCATACGGTGTTGACCTGGTTGAGGAACAAGAAGGAACCGACCGTTCGACTTGCGCGGTGGGTGCTCGAGCTTCAACAGTGGGATTTCGACTTAATTTATCGGAAGGGAGCCGACCACCAGGTACCTGATGCTCTCTCTCGCGGGTTTGAGGGCGGGGATGACGTTGGGATTTTCGAGATAATCACGGACGAATGGTATTTGAACAGAATGCGAGATGTCGAGAAACGTCCGGGAAAGTTTCGAAAGTGGAAAGTAGAAGACGGTATGCTTTATCGTTTTTGTCGCAATGATCTCCTCGACCCGGTGACTCGTCGGGAGGAGTGTTGGCGGCTGGTGGTTCTGGTCGATTACCGCGAGCGAGTCATGCGCGATGCCCACTGCGAACCGTCAAGCGGACACTGGTGGAGAGAAGACCTACGATCGTGTAGTGTAGCTCGCGAGTATTTCTGGCACGGGATGTGATACGATGTGCAAGAGTTTGTACGTCCGTGCCCCGAGTGCCAGAGGTACAAAGTCGAGCACCAGGCACCACAGGGTATGAAGAGCAAGCGCGTGGTCGAGCGGCCGTTGACAGTGATCGCCACGGATGTTATCGAGCTATCGCGCAGAAAAAATCCCTTTGAATACCTTGTGGTGTTTCAGAACTTGTTCACGAAGTGGGTGGAGTTTAAACCACTGACAGCCGCGATGGGCAAAGCATTGGCGCAAGCGCTCGAGGAGCTGATCGTGTTTCGTTGCGAGGTTCCGGATTACCTGGTGAGCGATAACAGCAAGAATTACGTTGGGTCGGATTTCAGCGACACAATGATGTCCTATGGGATCGAGCACGTGCTGACGCCATCCTACCATCAACAGGCGAATTTCTGCGAGCGTGCGATTCAGACTCTGAAGACTCTCATCTCGATCTTTGTGGATCATGACCACAGAGATTGGGACAAGCACCTTCACGAGTTGCGCCACGCAATGAACACGGCAACGCAGGCGAGCACGAAGGTCTCGCCGGCGTTCCTAAATTATGGTCGTGAGCCGCAACCAGCTAATAGCTTGCGCCGCGAAATCGAGCAGCGAGGCCCGGTCGTGCGTATCTCCCCCGAGGATTGGACTGATCGGATGAGGCGTTTGGGTGCATTGCGCGATCTCGTCGTGCGCCATATCGAGCAGGCGCAAGACAAACAAAAGAAACATTACGACAGAAAGCGCAGGACGGCGACGTTTCAGGTTGGCGATTTAGTTTTGCGACGGACGCATACGTTATCCAACGCGGCCCAAGGGAAAACCACTAAACTTAACCCATCGTACCGATAATTATCGGTAGTTAAAACATAAATGTCGGGTGAAAGAACGTCCAGGACTTGGTATGAACCAATGTACGATGGGTTAAGTTTAGTGGTTTTCCCTTGGACTGCGTTCGATAACGTATGCGTCCGTCGCAAAACTAAATCGCCAACCTGAAACGTCGCCGTCCTGCGCTTTCTGTCGAAAGCAGGTCGAAGTGAAGGAGCTGAAGAAGTATTATCCCCCGCGTGCCGTGCGATCGAGGAAGTGACACTTGCTTGTCTTAAAATTATTTTGTTCTGTAACATTGAATTTTTTCTGTTTTTTGTCTCTTTCTTTTCAAATTTGTTTTGTTTCATTTATTACTTTTCAGTTCTTTTATTTACATAAAGGGCGATTAACACGTGGTGCCCATATTAGTAAAAAAAAGAAATTCAGAGTTTAATGAACGTTTGGGTTCCATACAGGTCGCCGCTGAAGATCGAAGATAAGCCCGTTGCTGGATCATATCGGCAACGAAGAAGAGGATTGGACACTCCGGTCGGCGGCGGTCAGAGGAAAGACGAAGTGGGGACTTCGAGCTCGGTGTCGGGGGGGATTGCTGTCAGTTCGGAGAGTATGATCGCTCCCGAGCTAACCCTCTGTCTCTTCCACCAGGTCCCCGGCGGCGCCGATGCCCGCAGCCAGCGGCTCACTGGGCGGCGCTGCAGGAAATCTTGCAGGCGCCTCTACAATGGAGCCCGGGAACGTTGGTGTTCCCACGGACGTCGTTTTATTGGTTAAGATCCCCAGCATCGTCGACATATCTCTACTTTCCCCAGTAGATGAGCTCATGGACTTCGACTACGAGGAAGCCCAGCTGGAGCTCGAGGCGGTGCTGGACACCAACAGACTGGCCAAGATCGCAGCCGAGAAGGAGGTCCTGCAGGTGAAGTTGCTGCCGGTGGAGAGTAAGGCGCAGTCGGGTCGAGCGGGCTGGGACAAGCATCTAAACACCGGCCCTGCTCGCCAGTCCCCGGTCCTCACTGCAGCAATGCAAAGGCTGGCAGCGAGGAGCAAGAAGGACCGGAAGAAAGTGGAGGAACTGTTCGGAGGTCATCAAGCTTCCAACGGCGACGTCGAATGGCGGAGGGCTGCGTTTCTTCAGGAAGCCTGAGAGCCCACCACCACCTTCCTCGGCGTTCTCTTGGGAGGCGACTCTCTCGACGAGTAGGAGACCGCCGACGCCGCTGCCGCTCGCTGTGCAGTTCCCGCCCACGGTGCTGGAGCGCGAAAGCTCCAGGTGCCCGGTGCCGACGGATGCGTCGAATCCTCAGGGTAAACCCCCCCCGCGGGATACTCAAAGGCGCTGGCGCAGGAGGCCAGCAGCCAAAGAAGAGAGGAAAGAAAGAGTTGCAGCGTTGCGCTGCGTGCGCATCCTCGAGCCGCCGCTGCGAGGCGCGGCGGCGCGCACGAGCCGGAAGAAGGCTCACTTTCCATCTGGATGCCGGTGAGGCCGGCAGCTCGAGCAAGGCGCGTGCTGCAGCAAGCGAGATCAGTAGAAGTCCCCGAGCGCGTACGAGACAAAGGAAGGACGCCATCATCAAGGACGCTGCCGCCTGCATCCTTGCAGGCCAAATACTAGCCGGGTCGCTCCCGGCCTTCACCAACAGCAGCGTTCATCTAGCCGGCGCCTCCTTCATCAACGACACGCGTTCCCGCATTCGGGTGTGTCGGCAGCAGGGAGTCCAACCTCTGGAGCATGCGATCGTGCCCAGGATGTTGGCTCGCTCGCGGCCTTCGTCATCGTCGCCGAGGACTCAGCGCAGTAGCCTGAGCATGAATGGTCCCTGCTGCACTGTCGTTCCTCGAGCGTTGCCGCGTGCTCCGCCATTGTTAGAGTCGAGTGTGATATTACATTGATATTTCTTGTACAGTAGCTATAAGTTTCTTGAATAAATTGCGCACTTAAACGAAGATCTGGTGTCAACCTGTAATTTATCCTCTCCACCACCTGCATGAACAGTCTCCCGCGCGAGTCGTTCGAGGTGCAGACCCAGCGCCTCGTTCAGCGGTATTTTTCCCCTCCAAATAAATTCGTAAAGAAGAATCACGTGCTGTTTCTTTACATAAGTAGATTCCTCTTTTACAAATAGCTTAATACGGAGCTTATAGAGGTGAAAAAATCCCTTTTTTATAGAAAGGTAACTTGCAGCTCATTTTTGGATAGATATTTACACTTAAAAAAATTTTGGATGATAGATTTGGAATCGTCAGAGCAAATCCTACAAGAAAACATCATGAGTTTTGTAAAACGACTCCATAGAATATTATGAGAGTCGAAAAAAGAATTTTTTTTTTCAAAAAAATTGAACTTTAACCTCAAATTTGACGGTGAAATAATAAAATTGGATGCAGGGGACTATTTTTCCTGTAAAGAGCATTAATTACCTACAAAATGCCGTCTGATTCATTTTTGTAACTAATTTCTATCAAAAGATTTATGATTTTGAAGTGAGAAAAGTCGATTCGGCACACTGTGCGAGGATTTCACGCATCGCATCCAGAGAAGATAGCTCTACAAGCAAAGAGGGTATTTGCCCTGATGGCGCGGAAATGTACGATGACAATGTACCGTTGTCATTGTTTGAGCCCGCAGATCTTCTATTTCTTGCAGCAAATAAACGCACGCTTGCAGTCCGAGTTTTATCGAACGAAGGGGAAACTGCACTGACAAGGGGAGACCACACCCTCCGAGTCATAGATTTTAATTAAACTTGATCACTGGTCTTCTTTTGTATAAAAATGAACGTCACTTAAAGGTCCCATGGGCCTTCGTTCGGAAGTTATCGGAACTTATATCGGATAGATTGGAAAATAGACTGTCTATACAAATCGAAATAACTTTCGAAATATTGAGTTTATCGTCATTTCAGGGTTACCACTCAAAAGCTGAGATTAAATCCTTCTGTTTAAAAAAAATTTTGTCAAAATCTTTCCAATCCGTTTGTAAGTTCTGTCGATTTGAACGTTTCATTCATAATACTTAATAAAATTGTCAAAACCTCGAAAGTGCTCGATTATTAGGGAAATCTTTATCACGACACAAGATACGAACGGATTGGAACTTTTCGACAAATTTTTTTTTCAAACAGAAGGATTTGATCTCAGCTTTCGATTTGTAACTCTAAAATTACGATAGTGTCAATATTACAAGAGTGATTACCATTTAAATAGAAACTGTATATTTCAACACATCATCATATAAGTCCCGATAACTCCCGAACAAAAGCCCATGGGACAGAATCCTTCAAGGGGCTTTCATTTCTATACAAAAGAAGGCTACTGACCAAGTTAATACAAAATTCATGACCCAGAGAGTGTGGTCTCCCCTTGTGAGCAGCTGCGATCCCTGAAGGATCACATTCGCATTTAGAGCAGTCTACAAAACCAGAAATTATAAGGTGTACGCTGCTC
Source organism: Galeopsomyia nigrocyanea (assembly GCA_035047105.1). Classification (NCBI taxonomy): domain Eukaryota; kingdom Metazoa; phylum Arthropoda; class Insecta; order Hymenoptera; family Eulophidae; genus Galeopsomyia; species Galeopsomyia nigrocyanea. The sequence goes on from JAWWMK010050065.1 coordinate 8,377, forward strand.
TCAGTGCAGCCTCCGCAAACTTTATCACCTGCTGTCATCTTCAAAGAGCCTTGTGGTGTAGTACTCGAACAGCTAGCGCGGCAGCTTCGTCGTTTTAAACTTCGCTAGGCGGAAAGGTTTTTGGCAGGCTTGTTGATGCTTCCGGGAGTAGACGTGGCGTCCATCATAGTTCCATCCATGACAACGTCCTGACGGGTGTTCTTGATCTTTCTAGTTCTGCTAAAGAGTTTTGAAGGTTTTATGAAAAGACTTGTTTCCTTCCAACAAAGTTTTAAATTTACAGTTCAGTTCAAAAAGATTAGAGTTTTGGTTCTTGATAAGTTCCTGCAAGATGGAGACACGGCTAGCCAAAACAGTTTCACCGTCCTTCATGGTAGATGAAGAATTTGAAGTGTCCTTATGCCATATACAGATTCTGGTGACAAGAGCTTGAAGCTCCTCATTCTATTTTTCCAGCATGTTGGAGCGTTGGAAGAAGAATTCCAAAGTGGTCGTCGGAATTATATCGTTATTGACGGCTGGCAATTCCGGAGTACCTAGGAAGTGTTCATTGATGCTTCGCCGTGTTGATTTGATTATTGAGAAAGATGGATTTTGGCAAACTGAAGATCATCAGTATGGTCATGTGCCGGTTTTTCCAACCCTCTCTCTTTATCCAGCGAAATATCAGTATGAGCTTGAGAAGATGCGACACTCCCTGTAGGTTTGGAAAACTGCATCAAAGGGCTCGTAGTTACACTGCTCGTTTGAACATCAGAGGTCGTTCCCAAATTTCCCTGACTGATTGTAGTCGTCTCTAGAATTGCGCCGAAGGAGTCAAGCACCTGGCCGGCTGCAATACTCCCAGCACGCTTGTTGGCAGTAACGAGCTGCTGAGGGCTCTGCGCAGACGGCGGAGGACAGTACTTCGAAGGAAAAGTCGACGCACTAGGTGACGTGTATTTTTCAGAAAGCGTATCAGCAGTAGAGTCTCGCTTTCCCGATATAGAATTCAATGGAGTTTTCACCTGTTCATCCGACATAGACAACATTTTGCAGAGGTCGATTTATCAGATGCTAATTTTTCAGATTGCTTCCTCGACGCTGGTAGTTGCGGTGTTAGATCTGTTGTCTTTTTAGGTTGTCACGCATGAGATCTACTTACTCAAAAATCTGCATACGCGATCTTATTTATTAATATGCAGGTTCATATTTCAATTAAACGTGCCTGAGCTCGACCCATAAGAATATACAAATGATTATTGATTCGTGAGAGAGAGTAAGAAATGCGATCAATGTATTTATTAAGTATGACACTACAGTTCTTTTGTATGAAAATTATAAACTATGAAGTCATTCATTAAACTTGTCTTATATCTACTATACAGTATAAATCTAAATCACGACTTCGCAACGTTGTAACAACAATCGAACAGAGACAAAGGCCGCGCATCTCCAGCGTGATCTTGCCGACGAGCGAATCCCGCTCAAATCAGCAACTGCGCTGCATGTGCACTTTGCCCAAGCTGCGTAACCCTGTAACTAGTCAACCTCGCGACGTGATTCAAACGCAAAGTCGAGCGTGCGCAAACCGCACTTATAGTAGCAAGCATGCGTGGCAGACGAAGCAAGAGAGAGAAGGAGCTACTACACTTCGTGCGCGACTGAAA
>JAWWMK010050066.1:0-10024 GCA_035047105.1 Galeopsomyia nigrocyanea
CACAATAAATTTCCATTTGAAAATCTTGTTCAACGTTAAATAATCTAAATAAAATAAAATATTATCTTACAATCAACGCCGAAACAACCAGAAAGTAATAAAATTAAAAAATACAAATGTTAAGCGACATGTCCACTTTTACCGGGATCAAGATTTCAGATTAGAGACTTGTTCACTTATTCACACCGCTATATTTTAATGAATATCTACAATTGAACGTCGGGGGTGGGTTTGTCCGAAAGAACACCTTTCAAAGATAAGATAATCAATGTTAACTCAAAATTTTCCAAAAATTGACATGTCCAGTTTTTCCTCGAAGCCACAGATATGTACTGGGGGAGCTCCGCGCCCAGCCCCCCGTGAATAAGAATCGTTAATATAATGTTACATTTTACTACAGTGATCAAAATAATCTTTCTAAATAACAATAATAAAACCACAGTAACAAATAACAGGTGTAATTAAGTCACACGTGTTGTAATTTACGAAGTCTTACAAATTGTAACATACGGTTCTCTTCTTAAAATATGTCTTTTCGAATAGTACTCAAAAAATGGCATTGAAGGTCAAAGAAATAAAAAAAAATTGAGTTATTTCTCACATGTTAAAGTATAGTATATCTTAGAGTTTTGACCGCAGCGGTCTATTACATGCATAAAAAATTATACATACTGATATGGTGGCTATTATTACAATATTAATAATGTATTTTTCCGATAGCTGATGAAAATAGGCAAGCGAGCAGAAAGCTGATTTCAAAAAGGCAGATGAGTAAAGGGGCTGATTTAAAATAGGCAGACGAGCCGAGGGCTGATATAATAAAGGCAGACGAGTAGAGGGCTGTTAGAAATAGCGCAAACGAGCAGAGGGCTGATTTGGAACACGATATCGACCAGAACGCTGTTAGAAAATAGCCCTATGCTCATCTGCGCTGTTTTATAATAGTCCTCTGCTCATCTGCCTTTATCCTTTAGCCCTCGGTTCGTCTGTCTTTTTGAAATCAGTCCTTTGCTCGTCTGCCTCTTTGAAATAAATCCTTTGCTCGTCTGCCTGTTTTAAATCAGCCCTCTGCTCGTCTGCCTGTTCTAAATCAGCCCTCTGCTCGTCTGCCTGTTCTAAATAAGTCCTCTGCTTGTCTGTTTACTTTAAATCAGCCCTCTGCTCGTCTGTCTATTTCAAATCAGCCCTCTGCTTGTCTGTGCTATTTTAAATCAGCCCTCTGCTTGTCTGTCCTATTTTAAATCAGCCTTATACTCGTCTAACTTTTTTTATATCAGCTCCCTGCTCGTCTACCTTTATTATATCAGCCCTCTGTTCGTCGATCGTTTGCCTTTTTGAAAGCAGCCCTGTGCTTGTTTGCCCTAATTTATATCAGCCCATAGCTCGTCCGCCTTTATTAAATGAGCCCTCTGCTCGTCTGTCTTTTTGAAATCAGCTCTATGCTCGTCTGCGCTATTTTCTAACAGCCCTCTGCTCATCTGCGCTGTTTTCTAACTGCCTGTTTTAAATCGCGCGTGTATGAGTATGTGTATGCGTGTGTATTGGTGCGTGTGTGTATGTCTGGGGATGCGATATTTGGGCTGCTAGATGCCGTAAATGATAAATGTACTATCATACGACATCGATATAAAAATATCGAGTGCCTACGGTAATAGGGTGACGTGCATCGCATCAATGGTTGAGAACCATCGCCCTTCAACCCAATCATTCACCCGTGGCTTGACTTGTTGATCAAGATCATTTTCACGGGCTTTTGATTTGTTCATTTGATGTTATTGAAGAACAGCTGATTACGATTGCCGCAAAGCTGAAAGTTTGCGCGCATAGCAACGGCCGCTTCGCCGCTGCCGTCAACATGGACGCCTGGTGGGGAGAATAGCAAGCGAGGGGAAGTGGTCAATATAAATAATTTTTGAAATTTATTTTCTTGGGAACAGTTGAAGATAAACATTATTTGAAAACGCCAATCGATTCAGAAAAATTTTTTCCAATAGCCAACTTTCGGGAAAGATAGTCCTTCTGAATCACCCTGTATACTAATTTTCATGAAAACTTGCTTCTCTGAAAAATGTATGCCTCAAAGGGTTAACTTCAACACGCGGACACGCCATTTGCAATTAAACCATACTGTTCTCTGAAATGATGTTGGAATTACATATTTAACAAGTCAAGCCGCGGGTAAATGATTATGTATGGGTATGCGTCTAGACTTCGGTCATGTATGCGCACGAACGCCGCCAGAAGCGACTAGTCGACGCGGCGCTTTCACGCTACTGCTTTACAGCAATTCGCTCTGGTCGGTCGCTTTTCTTGGTGCTCTCTAATAAAACTTTCTTTGCTGATTATATCGTAGCCTTTTATTTGCTCTGCCCTTCCATCATTCCATCAGGTGATGGGCAGTCAGCACACTTCCATTGCACGAAAATAAGGTGTTCTTTGGTGGTATATATTAAAAAGTCAAGGAGAGGAGACGCGTCGCGTGGCGGATAGAAGCTAATCGAGGAGATTGCTTTTGTTCTCATGTGTGATTGAGTGCCGAAAACAAAGGACCCAACTGTGAAAACACGCGCGCCCGTCATCCTTCTTCATCGAGGGGATTCTCCCAGAAAGAAATGGAGAAAACGAACGAGGGCGCAGGTCTTGCCAAACCAGTGGTAACGGCAATTCAATCACCGAGTAAGTACTCAGCTTTGACTTCGGATTATAAAATTCGCGGCGCGCAACGAATTAATAAGATGCATGACTTATCTTTCGAAACTGCCGAGAAAATACGCGCGAAAAATCGTGTTCCTTTGTCTCAATTCTCAAAAGCTGGTGGTTGCGTCATACAACAAGCGCTAACCTGTTGCCGCCTGCATTGATTAAAAATGGCGGTGCGCGCGCTCGCAACCACGCAGCCGAGAAAAGATGGCCAAGCGGCAAGCCGGCCGAGGAAGATGTGCGCGTGCACACCCTCAGTAAAGAAAGAGGAAGGAGCACGTTCCGAAATTGATCGTCGCGCGCCGCGAGGAGAGAGCGTGGGCGCATGTTCGTGAATCGAATCGCAAAGGAGTTTACATGAATACGCGAGTCGAGTGCATTACGAGCATTGAATTGCTTTATGTCTGTTGCGTGAAACTTCGAATTGATATTTCAGATCGTAATTCTGATTAGTGTGGCGCAATAACTATGAGTTAATTTTTATTTATTCACAAAACATCAAAGTTAATAATTATTATGCTAATTGGTGAAAAATAATTATTTTCTATCTACTTATTTGAAACAAAATAGCTTTTCTTTGCTCTTGCGGTGTGGCGTAAATATTAAATAAATGGTCCTGATGTATATGTCCGTACATGAGGAGAATATAAAAAAACATATATGTTAAATGAAACAAATTAAATACATAATTATTTATTTTGTACAACACCGAGTCAAAAACTGCAGGAGATGATTAAAAAGATCTATAATCACCTTGGCGATGTGCTTCCTAAGGAGAGTGCATACATCATGACAGCAAATAGCTCTGAAACTGGGCTGTGCCTGGCTTTCACCAATGGCGAGGTGTGGCATATTGGTGAGTTTCATCCTGTGTGATTCTACTTAGTGGGTGAAAATGTTATTGTTGGAACTATGGTACGTATGTATGTGCGTCTCGGCTTCAGAGCCATCTATGTGTACATCTATGTGAGCGGCGGCTTGAGGCCCGTGGCGGGAGGGGGGCGCTCTCTCGCCAGAGCGAGTCGTCCCTTTGAGTCGATCGGATGTACTTTAGGCGTTGCTACTTAATAAAACCTCAGTTATCGTTAATTCTTGTTCTACTTCCATACTCTGCTCCCATAACTCCGACAGGTCATGGGCAGTCATCACGCGTTCCACAGCGCAAATTTAGTTTTAAAATAGTGAAAAGAGTAGAATCGTGGAAGTGAGGTTGCGTGCAATTGAAATGTGCAATAGCTCGTGTGCGTTAATCCGAGCTACGGTGTGGTGGGAAAGTTGAAGTGTTCGATATGATTAGAAATGAGAATCGAAATTGATAAGAGTTTGTCGAGTGAAAAGCCGTTAAGTTGATTGTATCGTAAAGTTGCAAAATTATCAAAGTTCGGGAATATTCGTTGGATAAAATTAGTGATTTTGCGCGAGCGAAAATCATTGTAGTTGTGGCGCTGAAAATCATAAATTCGCTGGAAAAGTTTAATTCGTACGAGGGCAAATTTGTAGATTCTTAGAATCTCAATGGCGTCGTTCAAAATGGCGACCGCGTGGCGAGTGGAGAAGATGTGCGCGCGCATGCGAAAAGTAGTTCCGCGGAGGGACGAAAGAACGTCGGTGTGTTCGGCGGCTAGGTGTAACGAGTGAGACGGTGGTCGCGCGGGAAATGAGCGTTGCGGCGCTTTGCGGCTCAGGAGTTCTCGGTAGGAGAAATATAGTACGACGCGAGGAGAAAAGAGCCGGGAGTGCTCGCCGAAAATGTCGCGCGAAAAGGAGAAGTGATTCTCTTGAAGAGAGAAAAGAGTATATTGCTCAATGCTCATACATGCAATGGCGCGGTGAAATGACTTGTATCAGAAGTCGGAATGATTTTATTTTATTGATATTTAATTGGAGATGCTGTCAGAAGAAGGTGCGCGCACGTAGATGTATGTGTGTGCGTGCGCATATTTATGACCATGGGATCATGCGTACTATGCATGTGTGCATTAATTCCCGTAAATCATTTTTGAGGTTATTTATATTTTAAAATAGCCAACGTGATTCATTCAAATGAAAATTGAATTTTATTTGTCAAAATTCGATGTTACGGATATTATTGAAAATTGAGGTGATTTAATAAATGAATGAATTAAAACTGGAGTGGTTAAGTTTCAAGCAAAATTGGATGAGAAAAAGGAACTGATTGAATGATGTTCATTCAGCGAAGGTTTATTATCGGGTATTCGTCTGCTATTCCAAGATGTAATTGGAGTGGTCCTATACAGAGGTGAGGAACATATATTTGCATATGTTTCAACTGTTGATGTATCATACAGAGGTGAGAAACATTTACATATATTTCGACTGTTGGCATCCCACAGAGGGGATCTACATTCACTGCATACTTCGCTCCTAGAGCGAGCGAATTATGCTTGGCGTTTTCTGGTGGAGAGGTGAAACCTATTGGTGAGTCTCATCTTTTACACGTTGACACAGGAGAATGTCCATTTAACGACATTTAGGAGACAGTGCACTGGCAGCAAGCTCGAGGGCTTGATGTTATTTTGAGATGTGCTTACTCTTCGGACTGGTACAAAGGGCACAGTTGAGAGGGTCTTTATCGTTATCAAACACGTCGTGTTCATGGGCTGACGTAATCGTACATCATGATTCCTGCTAAGCCGTATAAATATCTTCACCTGCCGCTGCCATTGCCATTGCCAGAGCTGCCGAATTTCGCGGACTCCTATGTTCCTATTGGTGAATTTTGCGGATTCCTATATGCTCCTATTCGCTGTAAAGGTATCGCGAAAATCCTTTTCCCTGCTAATCTCTGAATTGCAATAATTAATGAATACACATTCAAGGTCCTCACGAATTCACTTCAAAATGGACCTTTTCAATGGTCAGTCAACCCGTACATCAAAATTTTATTTCGTGCATGTACTAAGAGAGATCGAATACAATCATATTCGATGATTTCAAAGTTTAATGAAGTTGACTGCTAAAAAAATTTAAATAAGAATCATATTAATAAGATAAACGTTCATATAAAATAAACTATAAATGTTTTATTGTAAAACATTTATATTTTCAATGTGAGATTTGAAAAATTATAAATCTACTTCTTTCCTACAAAGCTATTCCTGTAATCAAACATCCAGACCCTTAATCGCTCGCATCAAAATCGTTTAGATCAATTAACTGAAAATAGCGAAAAAGTCTATTGTTGAATATGCAAGTAAACAATCATTCATAATGAACTATAAATGCTTCATAATCAGGCATTAATATCATGTTATTAATATCATTTCTCTTTATATATTTAGAGTTTTACAAGAACAGACATATCCTGATACCAGTATATCATTATCATGAATACATCGTATACCCACACACTATACCCAAGACTTTCAATGCAATATTCGATAAAGAAAAATTCACTAACTGCGAAATTGAAGAAAGAAGAAAGAAATTTGAAGATACACGAATACATAAATTTATACCCTACAAAATATATCTGATATAAGTACATTAATTTATGACTTTTTCAATACACACACAATAACCATCACCTATGTAGAAAATAATTGTAGCTGCATTACAGTTTTCACAATAACAGTAATGAAAAGCCACAATCGTAGTACGGAAACAATCATACGCACGAAATTTGAATAAAATATCTTGAAAATTACCTTGCACAATTTCACACAATTATCGTTCTTCCAAAAAACACGAAGTTTGAACAAGATATCCTGGAAAATTAAAGAAATGCCAGAAGTAATCGTCCTCTAAAAAAATGACGATAAAGCGAAATTTACAGCTCACGTAAAAAAATAATCGTAACTTTATGGTATTTTCCACAGTAACGGCAATGGAAATCCACTATCGTAGTACAGTAAAAATCACGTACACAAAACTTGAGCAAAATATCTTGAAAATTAAATAAATGCCGGAGGTAAACATCCTCCCAAAAAAATAACGAAAAAATGAAATTCACAGCTAATGTAAAAAAATTATTGCAACTTTATGGTATTTTCCATAGTAACGGTAATGAAAAGCCACAATCTAGGAATCGAAATGAAAATGTATAAAAATTTGAGCAAAATATCTCGAAAATTAAAGAAATGTCAGAGGTAATCGTCATCTAAAAAGAAAAAAAATATAAAAAAATGAAATTCACTGTTCATGTAAAAAAATATATTGTAACTTTATGGTATTTCCCACAGTAACATTAATTAAAAGCCACAATATAGGAACCGTCATGAACATGTACACAAAATTTGAGCAAAATATCTCGAAAATTAAAAAAATGACAGAGGTAATCCTCTGCTACATCCTTGCATACAATTATACAAAAAAAACAGACACCACGAAAAATCGGTTATGAAAGATTAATTCAAGTTAAGTGGTATATCAAAATAAACGCTGTAATCAGATGTAAACCGTTTAGATCTTACAATTAAAAAAAAAAATTGGTATTCTAGACCCAAAAATAAACAAAGTACGACGTAAATTGACTTTTTTTTTTAAATCGCCGTTTCAAGGCTTCCTTCCAGGAAGCAAAGAAACCGTTTTTTTTAAATTCACTTTGAAAATATCAATTTTTGACAAAACCGCCATCTTTCAAGTCCCATATATCTGGTTCTAATGTACCAAATAAGACGGGTAGGGGCTTAAAATAAAGCTCTTAACCGAACCAACAAAATCCCGCCAACCCTGTTCAAAAATCTTGAAAATTGACAAAGTTATAGGACGTCAAAGAAGACTACAAAATTGACTTCGATATGCTTAGTCAACTTAAGGGGGCACCTTGTATATGTGTATATTTGTTCATGGACTATTTTTTTCTCGAAAGTACAAAAATAGAAAAATCCAACAAGCCCTCGCACGGCGAAAAAAATTGAAAACTCACGAAGCTGTGTATTTTCAAAAACAGGCCAAAAAAGGCCTTTTTTCGACCCTTTAAATAAACATATAGACATGTGTATACACTTTGAAAAGATTCTGAGACAACGAAAAGGCTTCTTTTAGCATACTCTACCCTAGAAAAAATCGCCGGCAAAATCGGTTGACCCCCCATCTCAGCCATTGTTAAAAAAGTATTGGAATGATCCATATATATACTAGTGGGGCTCTGCTCCCCTGCTCGCCAACCCCCCGAAAGCCTATTACAATTTAAATGAAATGTTAATTGTAATCGTAGCATTAATATTTATTTAAGGTTGCGAACTACACAATTTGTAGTATAATACTGGAATTTTTACAATCAAGGTAAAAATCCAATTAGACAGACCAAATAGAAAAGAAAACATACTGGAGTGATTACCTCCGTCATCGACGCTATATCAACGCGTACATGATCGTCCTCCCACGCTGAAGTTGGACACCTTCCGCATCAGCAATAGTGATCTCTAACGCTGAAGCAGCTTTACCGTCAGAGGTCTCATATTATCACAGGGCTTCCAGCATTTGAGGTGGAGTTCCATGTTAGCGTTGAATTTGGAGGGCTACTCGTCTTCTGATGTGAGCATAATGTTGGAAATTACACAGACCAAATAGAGAAGAACTCGTACTTTAGTGCTGAACCTCTTGCTTCCACTTCTCTATTCTTATGATCACCCATGCTAGTGCTAGAGTCCTCTGGCTTCTTATGCGGATTACCAGCGTCAATGTTAGAATCATCTTAAACATTTTTGATGACCTCCGTGTTGACGCGTACATGATCGTCCTCCTACGCTGAAGTTGAAAACTTTCCGCATCAGCATTAGCCATCTCTAACGCTGAAGCAGCTCTATCGTCAGAGGTCTCATATTAATACAGGGCTCCCATCTTCAGCTTCGCATCCACCGCATCTGTTCTAGTGATCACCCATTCTACCGCTGGAGTCCTCACGATATCGTTATGGATTTCCAGCTTCTATGTGGGAATCATTTCAGGCATCTTTGATTAAATCCGTCGTCGACGCTGTGAATACGTACACGATAATCCTCCTACAATATAATGAAAAATCATCCGCATCAGTTTTGGCGATCTCTAGGGCTGAAGCAGGTCCAGCTTCCAGTATTAAGGGTAGTGCTCCATTTCAGCGTTAAAAAAAATTGAAATTTAGTAATTGGAAAACTACCATAATAACGGGGTGGAAGAGAGGTGGAGGGGGTAGGGGTGTGGGTGACATTGGAGGAAGGCGGAGAGGGGTGGAGGAGAAATTGAGAATTTCAAGATATCTGGGAAAATAACGGGAAAAATGAACAAATTTGACCTAAAATGTGGTGGGACAGGCGGTGGGGGCATGGAGGGGAGAAGAGGGAGGGGAGTGGCGCTCTTTTTTCTTATATATATATATATATATATATATATATATATATATATACCTATATATATATATATAGACAGAAGAAAAAAATTTACGACTAACTCCCTCCACCCCCCTCCACCCCCCCCCTCAAAATCCCCCTCCACTTTTTACGGTAAAATTCCTTCATTTTTTACGTTATTTGTGAAATGTCGTGCCCCCTCCACTCCCCTCCACCCCCCCTCCAATGACCTTCTCCACCTCTCCCTCCACCTCCTAGATAAGAAATAATATGACATATTTTCTAGAATTTCAACGTCCATAAAATTTGTACTCCTATACTGTTTCATCTTCTTAGTGTGAGCTTTTGTTGATACACAAGCATGACAAATTAGATTGCTTGAGTTTCTTAATCTGGTCCTTGTTTATTTCTTTTTTGTTCAAGCATTTTCTGATATCGTGTAAGGTAGGGCTTCCTTTTTTTATAGTAACAAGGTATTGGATAATTTTACCAATATATAATAGCCCGACTTTGACAATTTATTTCTCTTAAATCATGTCTGTAAACCCTAATTTTTAGCCAAACCTGGTAGAAATACTAAACATAAAAAGTTATTATTTAATTCTGGCATTGATCAATATTTGGTGAATCTTAATTAACGATATTAGTTAACTATAACAAAACAAAAAATAGAACGATCTGAAGTGCGTTATTTGACTTGTTCAAATTTTTCCGTCTATTACTGGTTTAGTCTCAAGGTAGTGTCACTTTTGCACGAATATAATAATAATTCTGTCATTGATCAATATTTGGTGAAGCTTAATTAACGATCTTAGTTAACTATAACAAAACAAAAAATTGAACGATCTGAAGTGCGTTATTTGACTTGTTGTGTTAGCGTTAAACCTCCGACGGCAGACCTGCTTCAGCCTTAGAAATCGCCAAAACTGATGTGGATGAGTTCTAGCGTTAGAGTAAGAAGATTATCGTGTACGGAGTCGACACAGCGTCGACGACGGAGTTAATCAAAGATGCCTGGAATGATTCCAACATAG
>JAWWMK010050067.1:0-10022 GCA_035047105.1 Galeopsomyia nigrocyanea
TGCTCATTGGAGTCGGAGCCCCGTACGGTCTGAAGTTGGCTTGGCTCCGGGGAAGGAAGAATCGCTGGCCAGCGCTGATCGGCCGCTCACTCGCCTTACTCGCCTACCTCCAGCCAGTCGCACGCCTCGCGTCGTTCCGTTCAGATATATAATTAATAATCAATTCCCCGCGTGAGATACACATATACATATATATATCTCGTGCGTGTTGAATAAATTTGCCGTTAGAAATTACACTCGTGAAAGATGGCTGAGAAACACAGAGTCTGCATCATCGGCTCCGGCAACTGGCAAGTATTACTCCCAAAAAAAAAGAAAATTTCAGCTGGACACTCTCGCGTGGATTTTTAGGTTATCGCGGTTGTTTTGGTTCCCCGAGCTTCCGTTTTATCGATATTTCCGCGTTTAATAGCCGAACGCACTCGGCGAGAAATTCGAGTTTGATTTTCTAGTGACGATTGGATGATCTTCTGTTAGAATATTCGTGCGAGTGATAAGTATGGCTTTTTCAAGCAGCAGCCGCAAGGTTACATCCCGCCAGACTCTCTCTCTTTCTCTTTCTCTCTCGCGCAATGATAGTATTTCTATAAATAGTAGTTATAATATACTGTATACCTATCTCTCTCTTTCTCTCTGATATTCTATATATGCCATTACAAATGTTTGCCTTTCTCGCGAGCAAGCGAGTTTTGCTGATAAAACTGTCGGTTGGCTTTTATCAATCTTTCGAAGTGTGTGCTACGAAATTATTTCATTGACGAATGACTGATTGTTACAAATTATATCGGAGCACGTTGAATAAGAATGAATAGTTTGTCATTTTTACGAAGCAACTCGATTAATTTTTCGTCATTGACAATTAACGGTTGAAAAGAAAAAAAAACACCATTTCCATCGTGAAACATTCAAGTCGTTCCACATTCGGTTAAAGTATTAGTCACACTTAAAGTAAATAAGATAATCATTATCGTTCAAGTCCAAAGTCACGCAGTCAAAATATGTTTATAAATTCTCGACGAATCACAAGTGGAAAAAGTGCGATGATAGTCGAGTTATCGCGCGAGCAATTTTTCCGTTTCATTCAAACACGCCACGCACGTGTGTTGTAACTTATGGATGCATTCTACTTATTACGTAACGACCCTCCAATGATTTTCGAATAACAAAAATACTATCTAAGCATTACGTCATACATCGATCGATCTTTCCTTTCCGTCGTGCAAAGGTATACCTCGAGTGTGACTTTGAAAAGTTATTCATCGATTCTTTATCGTTTCCTTCTTCTTTTTTTTCCTTCCGCTATCACGGAAAAATCAAAGTTAATTGTACGTATGTACAGGAGGGTAAAGTGGAGGGGGGGCAAGGAAACATTTTTAGCGGCGAAGGCTGTTGTGGCCTTGACCTTCCGCCCGCAAGCTATATACGCGTGCAACGCGCGAAGCTTCTCTATTTTCGTTAGGTGTGTGTGTGTGTGTGTATCTGTCGAACTTGACGATGATGGATTTTGATAAATTTTTTTTTTTTAGGCAAAGAATCGTTTTGATTTGACACTTTTTTCTTATATTTTTCGAGGTTACCAATTAGTGATGTGCGTCAGGTATAGTGACAATTAGCTTATCGCTATCGTGTTTTTTTTTCTAGCGTGGACTTTGATTAGCTCGTTATTTGTCTTCCGCCCGAAGGAAAAAACAACAATTATTTTGTGATTATCAAAGTCGAGCGATTGTTTACCAGTGATTCGTGAGTTTCATAAAAAAAAAAAAACAAGTAATTTTATCTTAAAATGAGAAAATTGTCTCTTAAATTACGTGCATTAACTACACTTGAAAATTTTTTTTAAGCGTGCTATTTACGCGACTTTTAAAGTGATTTGCAAAGCGTTACTCATAAAACAGCGATAAAGCAAACGACGCGGCCTGTAAAAAAATTGAAAGGTGCTTGTTTTATTTTTAAATGACCAATCAGCGTCAACTTATTTATAAATGCCGTGCTTCAAAGATAAAACATCGAGATCACTATATAATATACGTTTTTTTTCTCTTTTTTTTTTGCAGGGGTTCAGCGATCGCCAAAATCGTCGGTGCGAACGCAGCCCAGCACGAGCACTTCGAGGAGCGCGTCACCATGTACGTGTACGAGGAGATGATCGACGGCCGAAAACTCACGGAAATCATCAACGAGACCCACGAGAACGTGAAGTATCTGCCGGGACACAAAATACCCGAGAATGTCGTGAGTAAAAAAAATTTCAGATTCTTTCGACACTTTGAATTTAACGACGAAACTATAAAACGATAAATCTCGCTCGACCATGTTTGTAATGTAGAGAGATAAAAGCGACGGCGGTCGTCGATGACTTGCGAAAGCAGCGCAGTCCAAAGTCCAGATATCGAAGCGCGCGCTCGAAGATCTATCATCGAGTTATCCAAATTTATCTTTCTTTTCGAAAAAAAAATATGTATTACACCTGCGAGAGTTGTATGATGCACTTGGCCGTGACCCATATTGATATTGATTTCGCACGCGAGAGCTTTCTCTTGACGCATTATCACACACAGTCGTGTTCCGTTCACTCTAGATTATTACTTTTTTTTTCATTTGTCAATTACGCAGCGATCGAGGATCGATAGACTTTGTACTCTGCGTCTTATGAAAAAAAAAAAAATATATATGTTCAGATGCATTTTCAATCCACTCGTATATAAACAGCTGATCGACGCGAGATATAAAGATGAAATCAGAACTGTGATGGCACTGAAATTAGGATTTTAATGGGACATGAGAAAATTATAGTATTGACCGTTGAAACGACAACTCTAATTAAACATGGAATCTCGATTACGTCAGTCGACGGCTCGCGAGCTTTGTGTAATTTTTATAGCTAAGGTCACGCCTCTCTCTCTACACACATACAGACACACAACGTGATTTCTTTTTCATTCATTTAATATGAGGAATGCTGGTGAAGCCATTTGCATTGCTGAAATTAAATTAATGGATTTCAAATATTTATGAGCTTGCGAGGAATAGAAAGCGTTTTAAATAAAACATTTTTATCGATGTTCTTTGTGAAATTAATGGGTACAGATTGTTAGAGGAAAAATTTATTATTATTTATTACTTATATAAATGGTGGTCTACTCCAAGATTGATTAAAAAAAATTTAATTTATTTTTATAAACTTTTGGAACGATCAATTTTTAACAGATAAAAAAAATTAATTTAAAGCTTTTCATATCCTTTCATAGTAAAAAAAATGTATTCTTTTACATTTTATTTTCATTTGTTATAAAATACCATTAAATTTGTTTTCATCTATAAGTTTGAAAAAAAAAAGACTTTAGATGGCATAAAAAAAAACAAAATAATTTATTGCTGTACAACACATCATCCATACGAACTATAAAAATTCTTCCCAAATATCCATAAACGACTGTTTATTTCATCATCCTGAATTTTCATTCCAGGTTGCAGTGCCAGACGTCGTGGATGCAGCCAAAGATGCCGATATCCTGATTTTCGTGGTTCCTCATCAATTCATCCGCAGGATATGCAGCACTTTGCTGGGTAAAATCAAGCCAGATGCCGTTGGACTTTCGCTCATCAAGGTATACCACTTGTCGAGTACAACAGCAACGCGTGTGGGACATTTTCCAAGCTCTATTATGTCAATTTATTTTTACACTGCCGACAGCTCGACTGCTACTATTTTTAAACTTTAACGACTCTCCTTTTTTTTGCTTCTTATTGTACTTTGGTGCGTAGACTGTGATAATTGATGTTGAGTTAAACGAAATCTTTACTTTTTTTTAACGTTCGTTTATAATTGAATTAACGTGAACGGTTTTAATGTAAACTTCGATGTTCGGCTACGTAACTTTTATACGAGCGTATTTACATTTTGTATGACGACCGAGTTAAAGTGATTTATTTATACTTCAGTTATTATCTGAAGAGTATTACATCATTTTCAAGACAAATTCCAGCAAGTTTTTTTTTCTATTTCAACAGTTTTCAAATAAAAAATTGAAGAAAAAAAATATATAATAAGCCTTTAGAACACGAAATTCAAATTGCGAGCTGTCTTTACAAAGAAATATAGCAAAGCAATCCAATCAAATCGGATCCAATAAATGAAATTGACTCTGAGCAAATTCAATAAATCTCTCTACACCTTAATCTTCATTCCACAGGGTTTCGACAAGAAAGAGGGTGGTGGTATCGAGCTAATCTCTCACATCATCGCCAAGGAGCTCAGCATTCCGATGGCCGTCCTCATGGGAGCGAACCTCGCGGCCGAGGTCGCCGACGAGATGTTCTGCGAGACCACCATTGGTAAATCCAATCACGTCGGTTAAATATTTAAACGACGATTTAGCTCAATTAATTTGTCGTTTGTTTTCGAATGACTAAGAACTGCTTCGGGAAGTACGTATATAGCGATAAATTGATTTTGAACGGTTTACGATGAATTTTATCAAATTGTTTTATCGAATCGTTAAAATTTAGTGAGTTAATCTCGAGTACCGGATTATTGGTTTCGATAAGAATTCGATTAAAAAAATAATTTATGGATCGGTGCGTGAATAATTGAATTCGTTGCCGGTAGCACTACCTTTGTATATTATGCCTCGTGACATTTGATTTTGTAGTTTTTGTACTATTTAGTAAACACGATATTTTTTTTACTAATGCTATTTTTTTTTACTAACTAATTTTTTTTTACTGATACGTTGATTCTTTGATCAAGCGTTAAAAAACATTTATGCCTATTCATTTATTTGTCGTGAACGTTTGTATAACGCTCGATCTCACGTCGGAAAATTATGCAATCGAACTATAATCGATTGAGAAAAAAGCTCAACTATTATAATCAAACGTGGAATGTTAAATAATTGTAAGTAACTCATCAAATTAAAACGTTTTCGAAATACTAGTATTCAATTACGCGAAATTTGCAAAAAAGAAACTGCAAATAATATCCATTTTCGCCAGCAAACAAACAGAGAATGTAAGCACTGCAGCAAAAAAAAACGAGTAAAAAGAAAATAACAGTCGAGTGGATTACACAACATACCTCTATATCTCTCTCGTGAAGCGGCACAAGTTCACACCTACGTCAAACGCGCATTTTCGCGTCGATGACGCATACAGTCACATCACGAGTATGCGAATTATAGAAATTTTTAACGTGACTTTCTTTTTTACAAATTTCAGGCTGCAAGGACAAGGCAAAAGCTTTAGTACTGAGGGATATCATTCAGACGTCTTACTTCCGAGTAGTGGTCGTTGAGGATGTCGACTCGGTCGAGTGCTGTGGCGCTCTCAAGGTATTCGATAATTTTTTTTTTTTGCATACAATGCACCGTAGACGGGTGAATGACACGAAGCGCGACGTGTATATTCGAAATTGCCAATGCTCTGGGATTTGTGCATGTTCATCGATTTGTATCGATGGCACTGTTATAACTGAATCGATAATTTCGGGGATATCTAAATGAAAATTTCAGTGATATTTTTCATCGATTGCCTTAAATTTATTATCATTGACGTGTATACTGTGAAGTCACTGTACTAGCGTTTAAATAATTACTGTGGTAAAATGAAATGAATCGATTTTTATGATTTTTACTGTGTATACAAAGGCACAACGTTAAATCAGGTATCACTTTTAAATTACATAACACATTATAAAAAAAATCAAACAAAAACTGATTTTAAATAAAATAAATTTTCTTTAGAACAATCGACTTAATAACACATGATCTTACAGAACATCGTAGCATGCGGAGCTGGTTTCGTAGACGGTCTCGGCCTCGGTGACAACACAAAAGCCGCGGTCATCAGGTTGGGTCTGATGGAGATGATCAAGTTCGTAGATGTGTTTTTCCCTGGCGGTAAACTTGCCACATTCTTCGAGAGCTGCGGCGTTGCCGATCTGATTACGACGTGTTACGGTGGCAGAAATCGTAAAGTCTCCGAAGCTTTCGTCAAAACCGGAAAGGTATGTGGATAGTCGAGTGATGCTTGGATGATATTCAAGTTCTATTAATGAGTTTGCTCGATATATGTGTGTGCAATAGGTATAGTAAATTAATATAATATAGTTGCATCGAAGAATTTTAGGTTCACCTGCATTGACCGAATATTTTTTTGAAGTTTAGTGTTATGGGAATTTTCAATCACTATCTTAATATCTTATTAAGCAGCTTATTCTTTAACTTATTATATTATCTTATCTTATTCTTTAACTTTTCATTAATATGAAAAAAATTCAAGTGTTTGAACAATTCTTATTTTTATATGCTCTCCGTTTTCTTCACCATTGAAAATTATTTGTTTTTAAGCAAATTTAAATTTCTATACAGAGCATCGTGGAGCTCGAAAAGGAGATGTTGAACGGACAAAAGCTTCAAGGGCCATTCACCGCGGAGGAGGTGAATTACATGCTGAAAGCCAAAAACATGGAAAGCCGTTTCCCTCTGTTCACGGCAATCCATCGAATCTGCGTGAACGAGCTGAAGCCCCAGGATTTGATCGACTGCATTCGCAGCCATCCAGAGCACATGTAAGCAGATCAAAGGACAGTTCTCACATCACGCACCCCTCGCGCGCGTTTCTCTTTCGTTCGTTGTTTAATTCGTAGAATCAGTGTGATGATTTTTTCTGTTTAATCAGTCGTCGTGTGCGACGTCAAGGAATTTTATGTACATAAACGTGTATATATTTGTTTCTTTTTTACCCTACATGGGCTCTGTGTTCATTTGTACTAAGGGTGCTATACAGAAACTCTCTTTAATCTCTCTCTTTCTCTCTGGGATGGTTTTGTTCAAAATCTCAGATGCATGTGCAGTTATTAGATGGTGCATTTATTTTTTTCTAGAATACCAACAGGCTAATTAAACACACAAATGTATTACGATTGTTATGACGCGAGGATTTTTATTTTTTACTATGAATAGCGAATATATCCCCCAATCTCTCGTAGGTGTACGTAGAGAAATACGAAAGTTAAAAAATTTGATGGTTCAAGTCACCATTGAAATCCATTTAACGTGCACTAGCACACTAGCAGAAAGCGTATCACAAACCAGAAATTCTCTCGAAGATTTTCGGCCAGGTTACTTTTAACTGTCTTGACATAGTATTTAGGAGAAGATACGCTTCAACTTTTCTTGCCGCGGGATATAAATTTACACCACTAGAAAGTAAGGTTCTTAAAATTGCACCAAGTATCAAACGGTCTTAACTATTTTTGTTGAATTTTGTTGGATTATGAATGTTGATTAATTGAAAATCGGGTATACGACATTGTTAAGCAGCAAGAACTATCAAATATGTTTCATCGGCAGAGTCAATCTAACGTTTGTTGAAAAAAATTGCGAGGCATTATTGCAACTGAATTGTACTTGATTAACGTTAAGAAAATATATTATTACTATTAGTTGTTACAGCTATTGCAATGATTTACTTACATCTTATCTACTCCTATCAAAAAACTTCTTCAACAAAAATCTGTCTTCACTTTCATCGTCATTATTTTTTGGATTTTTTTATTAATCATCAAAATTTTAGGGATGACTTGGACTTCGAGCAGCAACAGAAGCAAGCCAATTCGCCAAAAAGTCACCTCTGAGGACTGCGGAGCAGACTCTAAAGAGAAAATAAAAAAAAATGTGTTCCATTCGATAGTAATCGCCATCATCACCATAGCACATATGCATAGCGTGGAAAATGTTATTGAATCAAAGCCAAAGCTCACCAATACAAGCCATAATACTATCTAATCATCACCATCATCATCCCTCGAGCTTCGCTGTTTTCAACTTTACACATGACATCCAGTCAATGTGTTGCATCAGGGTACTTGTTTTTTTTTTACTCGTTTCTTCTTTTTTTTAAGTTTGTTACGTTTTCTACGAGCTTACGAGGTGTGGATGTTTTTTTTTCTTCAAATTATCGTTTTATAATTGTTTTTTCTTTAAGGTTTCGGCGTGAAAGAAGTTATTGTTACATGATGTAAATGCTTTCTGATTTTTTTTTAAATTGCTGTTTTGATAAACATGCATTTAGATGAAATATATATATATATGAGACAAATTGTAATATAGGAATAAAAAGAATAGAGATTTTTTAATATGGAATGTTTTATTTTTAAATCAACTTTGTCGATCTACTTGTTTGTACAAGTTTGAATGTATACTTACGTAATTGTTGAAACAGTAAAGTTGAAAGAATAATTGATTGATTCATTAAAATCATCGTTATGATCACAATCAGTATCATGGCTATTTCGCAAACTTATAATCACAAAAAAGCAATTTTTCAAAGTATGATAGTACGAATGGTGTCAATTGCAATTAAGTTGCTAAATCGACTAACTCAATCATAGCCAAAAACGCTAACCATATTCGTATACAATCATTTGAATAACAACTTTCTAATCTTCAGTGATTCTTTATTTTGAAGCTGTCAAGCTGCACAACAGCGTCTAAAACGAAAATTGACAGCGGAAGTTCAATAAATAAAGCCAGGAAGGAAGTAAAAATAAAGCGACGATTGACGGATTAAGGGTTCCGTCAGGGTTAGCGCGCGAGTGCAATGTTGCAAGCTGAACTTGAAAATTAAAAATCCGCCTCGAACGAGACACAATAATCAGTCTCTACTGTGTAAACTCTTTTGGGTCATTGTCAATCACGCGAAAGCTCCGTGACTGCCTGCGAGTTGATCAAAAAATCCCGCGACAAAAAAAAAAAGAAGGAAAATAGAAAGAAAAAGCTCCATTCGATAACTTATACGAAGCTTCGAAAGCTTTAGCTAATAATAAACGTGGAAGTGTCGCCGCTGATGATCCTTGACGTGCGGCCAGCGGTGGTGTTAAGGTCAGGTGGAGCGGCAGAAGCGAATATCGGCGTCGCGAGAGCTCGACTACCAGTCACTTCGCTCCCAACCCGCCAAGCTTTCGCATCATACATATATCAAAGTACGGACACGTCCGTTTTCGACGTTCACGAGTGTTAATCATTTTTTTTTTTTAATTCTGTGATTCTGTGTAAGAACTTGCCAAGTGCAAGATTAGTGTCTCATATTGCTTAGTCGCTTTCACTCTGAAAAGAAAAATCCTTTTGAAATCTATCAGTCGTATAATTTAACGACATTCTGTATTCGAGCAGATAAGTTTCTTCATCCGACGCGCTTTTGTTCTATTTTTTGGCAACATGTCGAAGACCAAGATCTGCATCGTTGGAAGTGGTAACTGGTGAGTGATCGAGAAATAAAACGACAAACAATAAAAAAAAAGTTACACACACAATCGAAACCAAACAATGGAAAAAAGAATTTTTTTTTTTGAAAAAGAAAGTGAAGCTTTACAAAAACTCGAGCGCTCGAGAAGAAAAGTTGCGAGGAAGTTTAGCGTAATAGCGCTCGAAGGCCGCGCTGCACGCTCTCGTGCAGATTATTTCGACCGACGACGTTGATGACGTTGGCAATTGCATAAAATCTTTGAAGCTTCTGCTGCTTGTTGTTGTCACGCGTTTCTTAAGATGTGTAATATATGTCACGACGCGAATGCATGCCGATAATGCATTTTTTTTTTAGTTTTTTTACGATCGACTATTGTAGTTTCGAGATATGAATTACTTTTTTTTTCGGGAGATAACGTTGTTTATCCGTGTGACTGAATTGTATGTACAATGAAAAAAACAATATCTTTGCAGTATAGAGGACTCGATTGCGTAACTGGATTAACCAGTTTCTTTTAGCAGTTAACTCGATTCGTTAAAAATAACCCACGATATATCGCCACGAGTATAAAAATATTGTATGAATCAATTAAAATTCACGGTCGTCGCCCAAACGGCAAATTAAATTTTTATCTTGCCAAAATTCGATACACCAGATTGACTTATTTTGCTTTTTAATAATCAAAAAATCTTTTGCCTTCCCTGGCTAAAATGGGTATATGAGAACTCTTGTGAGATGTAATGCGCCCTTATTGGCCCCCTTCTCATATTAGATCT
>JAWWMK010050069.1:0-10018 GCA_035047105.1 Galeopsomyia nigrocyanea
TGCTCACCGACTTGTAGTGTGATCGTTTCGCGTGTCTTCCTGCTAGTTATAAGCGTGACTTCTGTCTTATGCTTAGCAATTTGAGTCCTGATTCGTTCATCCAGCCAGCATACTTGCTGAATGTCACGTTGAACAGATTTTTAATATCCTCAAGATACTTGCCCACAATTACAAGAAAGCGGTCCCAGTACCGAGCCTTGTGGCACTCCTCCAGTGACTCTATATACCTTGAGTCCATCGTCTGTGTTATACTGCAGGATTCTGTAGTATGTGTGGGGGGGGGGGGTGTATGTGTGTGGTCACTTTTTCTTTCCTTCTTTGTCCCCATGATTATACTTGAACGGCTAGAGTTAAGATTATGAAACTTTGCAATTATGTTTCCTCTCCCTAGATATAGTTCTGATTGAATTTTCAAGTGAATCGATAAAGTTTTCTAAAGTTATTGAAAATTTGCATTTCCCGATTTTTTACATTTTTTGTAAAAAAAGAAGTTTGTTCCAAATGCAATAACTTGGAGTAAAAATCGTCAAATTCATCGTGTGTCAGCTCATTTTGAAGGGTAAAACGAGAGCTTGAAAATGAGATATCATGCGTTTGATAATTTGCTTCCGGTTAAATATTACGACCGATTGTGTAATTACAAAAGTAGTAATTTTCAGGTGCCGAAAAAAAGTTGTTCACTTCAAAGAGCGATAACTCGGGCGGAGTATCGTCTAATTTATCATGTGAAGGCTCATTTGAAAGAGCAAATGGATACCTTGAAAACAAGCTACCGAAAGTTTGAAAATTCGCTGCCGGTCAAAAACCATAGCTGCTTATATAATACTCATGGAATGTATAGAATAAAAAAAATTGTTCTCGGTCAAATGTTACTACCGATTGTAAAAAATTGTATTTTTGATATTTCTAATTTTTCGTTATTTTATCATTTTCATGAATAAAAATTAGATAAAAATACCCGAGACGGAACGCTCGGCAGTGGATCTCAGTGCCTATAGAGTAAAAAACGCAAATCCGCGTTTCTCTAGAATGAAAACACAAATTCGTGTTTCTTTTTGAATAGATGCTTTGCGAATAGATCTATTCAATGCTTTGCCCTTGAGAGTTCCTCCTAACGCAGAAAAATATCGACATTCATAAATAAAATTTATTTGTAATGTTCAAAATTTAATGCTCTTCGAGAAAGCACACTGCTAATGTAATTAGCATCAAATCGCTTAGCTTGGTATTTTTTGTTATTTTGTTGATAACTTTTTACCGCATAATTATTTTGAAACAGAACTAATTCCTACGGAAAGGTCTTTTTTGCTACAATTTTGACTGTTCAAAAAGTTTTCTAGCGGTCTTAGAAGCCGAGAAATCAGCATTTGAACAAAATGACGTGTTTTGCCTATTTTCATAATGTTAAAATTCCGAAACGTAGTTCCTGTGAACTTTTCCAATATTCACGAGCATTTTCCGTCACTATATACCTTCAAAAAGAAGAGGAAAAAACTCCGGAAGCGCTAGAGTTCAAAATTTTTTGTTCCAATTTGGGCTTTAAAAAATTGCTGTTTTTATATTGATTTCGTCACATATTTTTTAAGCAATCATTGTCAGTGGGTGTATAGTAACACTTTGCACTCGACGGGCAAAAGGATAATTCCTTTGCTCGTCAGTCGGAGAAGCGGCAGTTTACGTTCTCTTTTGCGGTCATTAAATCGCAAAAATCGTGCATGTGAGACAAAAATGATCATTTTGTGATTGTAGTGCAATTATTTAACCAAGTAGTGCCCCTACTGGTCCAAAATCCTGTAGTACGCTATACTTGTAGCGGCATTAACATTATTGCAACTATAATTTTTTTTAAAGTAGCACCATCGATTTGATTTGTAGTTGCACTACTTTTAGCGCCTCTACTCATGTAGCAGAATACATATCCGTAGTGTAAGTCTGCAATTGCTCAACACTGTATTCAAATATTTATTCAATAATTTACTCTAAAAAAACATTTATTTCGTGGCAAATCACAAATATATATTTTGAAAGTAACGGTGTTACGTAACGCCGTTACTTAACAAAAATACACGGTAACTTCGTTACAATTTTTTTTAGAAAGTAACGATGTTACCTTGTATCGGCATCATAATTTTTATTGAAACTAACGTCGTTACAAGTGTTGTCGTTACTTTTTTAACGAAGTTACTTAGTTACTTGGTAACGACGTTACTTTTAATAAAAATTGTAACGTCGATACAAGATAACGTCGATACTTTTTAAAAAAAATTGTAACCCCGATACAAATAACGTCGTTACTTTCCAAAAAAATTGTAACGAAGTTACAGAGTATTTTCGTTAAGTAACGACGTTATTGCCCACCAGTGGATTAAACTTTATTTAAGCCGTGGGGTAGAAACCTTGTCTGGTTAGTAGCAAATATACAGAGCAAAATATAACTAGATAAATAAATAAAGCTACGGATAAGCAATCAAGATGGCGCATTTGTGCGTACAATAAATTTTAGCAATTATCGCAGCAAAGATTTAGCAATTTTCATTACAAAGATTGAGCAATTTTCATAGCAAAGTTTTAGCGACTTTCATAGAAAAGTTTTAGCGATTTTCATAACGATTGTCGTTCGCAATTTTCATAGCAATTTCATGGCAATATCACAGCAGTTTTTTAGAGCTTTTATAGCGAATTTCGTAGCATTTTACAGCAAGCTTAATAGGAACTTTCGCAAAGATTTCGAGATCGCATCTATAACAGAAATGCGCAAAGACATCACATAGATGACGCAAATGACACGGAGACACGCAAAAAGAAACGCAGAAAGTCTGCGGATATACATAGTAGTACTCTCTGTTTTCCTTCGAGTGAAATATTCACTCGAAGCTAGGAGTCATGAGACGAATCATTCGCTTCGAGTGATTTTTATGACATTTTCACTCGATGCGAGTGAAATACAACCACTCGAAGTTAACGAGTCATTATTTAACTCGAACGCTTCGAGTGACTTGAAGTAAATTCACTCGAGTACAAGTGAAAAACGCGAGAATCACTGCATCAAAATTCTATAAATCATTTTTATCAAATTGTATATCAACAAACTTATTATGTTGCAGTGAAAGATATGAAATATTTATTAATTAATTATTCCGAGTAGAAAATGTTAAACGTAATGTTATAACGGTCTAAATACAATCAGTACACCAGATCACCTGATAGCGTAATGGTTATGGTATTTGCTTCGTGATCCAAAGGTCCCCGGTTCCGCAACCGCAAACTCAGATTAAGGATACCAAGGATGGTAACGCCCGTCGCTTTTACAGATGATGTCGCCCTCGTAATCGTGGGCAAATTCCTTGAGGACATCATAAACCTATTCAATGTGCCATTCAGCAAGTATGCCGACTGGATGAACGAATCAGGACTGAAGATGGCTGAGCACAAGACAGAGGTAACACTTATAACTAGCAGGAAGACACGTGAAAAGATCACACTACAAGTCGGTGAGCACAAAATTGAGTCAAAACCATCTATCCGCTACCTAGGGGTAATGATAGATGCGCGCCTCAACTTCAAGGATCAAGTCGACCATGCCAGCTCTAAGGCAGCAGCAGTCCGAGGAGCGCTATCCCGCCTCATGCCAAATGTTGGTGGGCCCAAACCAAGAAGACAAGCCCTCTTAGCGTCAGTAATCACATCAATACTGATCTATAGTATTGCCATCTGGACAGGTGCGCTAGAGCTACAGGAGTGCCAAAGAAGGATATAGGTAGACAAATGGTACTAAGAGTTATCAGCGCGTTTAGGACCGTCTCCAGAGACGCTGCCCATGTCATCTCAGGAATATTGCCAATAGAGATCTTGGCCGAGGAACACAGGAGACTGTACCAGTTCAGAAACAAAGGGCAGCTGGTCTCAGACGACTGTACAAAAAGAGAAAGGCAAAAGAGCCTACAGCGCTGGCAGGCCAAGTGGTACAGCTCCGAAAAGGGCAGATGGACCCATCAGCTTATACCGAGTATAGCAGAGTGGATCAATCGTCAACACCGTGACCCTAGCTACTACCTGACTCAAATGCTCACTGGACATGGATGTTTCCGACAATACTTATACAAGTATAAACACGAGGATTCGCCAGACTGTCCAACATGTCATGGAATAGAGGAGGACGCAAGTCATGTGTTTTTCATATGCCCTAGATTTGAAATACAACGACGAAAGCTTGAAAGCACATTCGACGTAGCGATCACGCCTGAAAACCTGGTTCAACAGATACTGGCATCTTAGATGATATAGAATGCTACAACAGACTTCGCCAAGGAAGTTATCGAAGAGCTATGAAAAGAGAAGAAAAAAAGGAAAGAGCAGCAAACTAGAAGTGCGGGGTGCCAGGCTATGGAATAGCAAGATCCCTACACCGATTCAGAGGAACGTAGGTGGTTGGGTTGAGCTCAATCTCCCTCATCCGATGCAGAGGAACGTAGGCTCTGGAGTCGAGACTATCCATAGGATAACACGGCACCAGCCTTCCAAAAACTCTCCCCTGCCTTGACAGATTAGCAGAGGACGGTGGGTTGAGCTCAGACTCCCTCACCCGATGCAGAGGAACGTAGGTGTCGAGGTCGAGTCTGTCCAGAGGATGACCGAACGATGCTGAAAGAAGCAGACGAACTGATGCAGTAAGAAGAAGACTGCCACGTAGAAGAAACGAAGTCATTAGCCTACCCTGAACCTCAAATCAAATAACAATGGTTAGAGGACGTAGGGAAAGGAAACAAGAAGAAAGAGCAAACCAGCTAATGCCTCCTCCGTGAAGTAATACCTAGCGGCAGTTCCGCGGGGGAAAAAAGGATCAGGCGAAAGGGGACTTCGGGCTACGGTTACGGCCGTAGAACGAAGGAGTTTTAATCCTTGTGACACACGACGGTATTGGGGGTGAGGAGGTCGGAGAGGTGAACGCTCACGCGGTCACGTCCTAGACCCACCTCATAACCAATTCGTTACGGTCTCCGCGTTCTTTTTTTTTTTTTAAACGCCTAGATTTCGCCCTTCATCCCTATAAAAAACACACACACATGAACAGACGCGCACACGCACACACACACGTACGTATACACACGCACGTTTACACATGCACGTTTACACATGCACGTTTACTCATGCACGCACACACTCACACACGCATACACCATACGCGCATACGCACACATATTCACACACACATACACACTCTCTTTTCAATAGAAAAAAAATTTAGAAAAAAAGAATTTACAAAGAGCCACTGTCAATCGTTGTTATTGTAAAAAAATTAGATAAGAAACTGTACAGAAACAAAGAATGAGGATGGTATTCTAATGAAAAAAAAAATAAAACATCTTTCTGAAAAGAGCGCAAAAAATATACAGTAAGATTATTACATATGCTGCAAAATAATGAGACAACAGTTTGTATAACAATAGCACAGAAAACAATTGACAATAAAAAATTGTGAAACAATTGAATAGCACTGCAAAAACGTACGATTACGTACATATCAACTGTACAAATATTTCCATGAAATTGCAACTGTATACGAAAAAATGTACCAATGAAATTTAAGAAACACAGAAACAACAACAAATACAGTACATATACACAATGTCATAGAAATTCAAAGGCCACATGAAAAAAAATTACAAAATACCAATAAAATTTAAGAAACAAAGCAGCAAAAAAAATTACATGACTCACTCCCCATTCCCTCCACCATTGAGATGTATATTTCCGATCCAACAGTCACGTGGCCCCTCGGATCCAAAGCTGTACAGGGACTGTAGGCTTCAAGAAATATATCGATATAATTTCTAAAAACTATAGCGTATCTTAAATAAATAATTCATAATTATGGAGCTATTTAGATACGTTATATAGGTACGAATAAAACGTTATTTAAAACGTACGAAAGTCACAGATATGAAAAAATAAAAATAAATATGTACATATGATACTGATGCAAGATAAAAACTACATGATAATAATTTATCATCCAAGTAATTTAAAGATGGATCAATTCACGTAATAAAGCATATGATTAATTATATGAAAAGTTATGGGTCATGACATATAAAGAACTATGTGATTAAAATGAGTTTCCCTCTGCAAAGTGTACTATATTATAGATGATATAGATAATCGTATGATGCCTCAAGTGATGAGACCATACAGCCAAGATAAATAATAAATACCTATTGCTTTAAGAGCAGACCCTAAACCTTTTAAATAAAAAAAAAGTAAATGGGAAGGGGGGGGGGAGAAAGAATTAATTCAAATGAATTAATTAATTACATCTCATACATATGTATGTATCTTTATTGAAATTATATTTTCATGTTAATTTATTATTATAATATAAATTACATATATACATTACTTACTAAATATATTACTTAGATTACTTACTAAATATATTCCATGCAACGTCAACTGGAACGACACTAATTCACTGAACAAACACAATAAACACTCACTTTGTTATTCGGTAAATACGATGTTGCCCGACCGAACGACGACCAACAAATGATCGCGACAACAAAAATTCTTTCTTTTATTACCACAGCTATTCGTGTGCGCATGCGCACAACAAAAATATACCGACGGTACCTATCGAATTTGATGGGAACACAGTTGCGCATGCATTAACTACGACCCGCTTAATTCTCATTTTGGCGGGAACGTACGTAACGTAATGTATGTATATGAGTGTTTTTTTTTTTCGAATAAGTGGAGAATGCTTTTTACGCTCCATGACAGGAGCCATCGGGACTCCCCGTGTGTGGGGCTCGGCAAGTGGTTGGCAGCACTTATCTGGTCGAATGGACGGACCAGATCCTGCTTGACTCATCTCTTTCTTTCGGAATTATCCGGAATTTCATTCGGGCAATTCCATTGCCTGAATTTTCCTGACCAATCAATGAAAGACTTTGTAAAGAGTTGTGTTGAGTATAATGCATTTTTGCAAAAAATATGGCTTTTTCTGGATATTGGCTTATCGATAACTTGGTTCAGAGGGCTCGTTTGATGGAGTCCTTCGAAGGACTTTCATTTCTATACAAAAGAAGCCCACCCATCAAGTTTGAGCAAAATTGGCCATCCGGAGGGTTGACTATCCCCTTGTTAGTGAAATTTATGCATATATGCGCATGCAAAGATATTCTCGACCATTTCATGTGGTAAAGTAGGAAACTACTGGTTTCAACCACCGAAATGCTTAGCGACCATATATTATAGCGCCTATACTATTTCACGCGTGTGCACACGCAGCTGTCTCTTCACTGACGCTGCGCCGCCACTCGCTGCTGAGCTCTCGAGCCACGCATGGCAGCGCAGACGCTCTCCAACGTTCTCTCACAAAGAGCAATAAAACCTTCGTTCAAATATCTTCGTATTGTCTTCCGCCTTTCATTTATTTCTTGACAGGTTATCGGCTACATCACGCACGACCTGCGCGAATTTCTGAAGTGCAAAATTGTTTTTTCTTCGTGTAGTTCGCGTGTGAAGTGCTCGCTGCTTTTTCTCATCAAAGAACTTAAGTGAAGATTCTCGCGAGCATTATCTCCGAGATTTTCTGAAGTGAAGTACACCATGACTGACAGCCAGGAGTCAGTCGACGGTACCGAAGGCAATGCAAGCGGAAAGAGCTACGCTGGCAACGACAGTAACACGAGGCTAAAATAAGTAATTCGCTAAAAAATTATCGCGGTTGAAATACATAACATTCTCTCGTGTCCATGATAATCTACCATGTGCCATACTTTTCTTGCATCGATACGTTTCTCATTTCTGAGCAACCAGAGCCGGCTGGGAAACATGACCGCCACGCGTGTAGCAACTTGTTGCCAGGTTGGCCATACAAAGGAAAGATGGCGGATATCCGTCAGAAAAAACGCGAGCACGAGTTCGAGGAGAAAGAAATCATGGCCACTGAAGTAGGTGACACGCGCTTACGAAGGGGACGAGCGGGCGCACCCGATCGACGTAATCGAGCGAAGGAGAAAAAGAATGTAAAGATAGACAATGCGAACCAAACCCACACTAACGTATCGCAAGCGCGAAACGATGTCCGATCGTATTTTTAACGCAAATTTATTGAAGCTATGCTTCTTTACGGAGGCCCTAACTGATTGGCGGCGAGCAGCAAACTGGGAAAAACTGAAACGTCACAAAAAGTCAAACAGAAGTGCCTACAATGCTTGTTTGTATAGTGCGTTGCAGCCAGCATGCTGCCAGTGGAGCTCTCTCCCCGCTCTCGCGCCTTATGGAGACTATACTTATAGTATAGTCTCGATGAGCTAGCGTGTCAAGCATCGAAATATGTGACCGAGCTGTGCGAATGAGACGCGAGCGGACGCGGGCCTTGAGAAAAATTAATTTATTTAAAAATCGCCATATCTCCGTTGTTTATCGACGAAACTTCTTGAAAAAAATTGAGAGTAATATTTAATACTTACTTTTACCTATGATTCGATTTAATTGCTCTATACTCGTATCAGAACTGTTTAAAAAAATTACTTGCAAACCACAAATTTTTATACAATTTTTTGTATAGTGCGTTGCAGCCAGCATACTGCCAGTGGAGCTCTCTCCCCGCTCTCGCGCCTTATGGAGACTATACTTATAGTATAGTCTCGATGAGCTAGCGTGTCAAGCATCGAAATATGTGACCGAGCTGTGCGAATGAGACGCGAGCGGACGCGGGCCTTGAGAAAAATTAATTTATTTAAAAATCGCCATATCTCCGTTGTTTATCGACGAAACTTCTTGAAAAAAATTGAGAGTAATATTTAATACTTACTTTTACCTATGATTCGATTTAATTGCTCTATACTCGTATCAGAACTGTTTAAAAAAATTACTTGCAAACCACAAATTTTTATACAATTTTTTCTTTTATTTTCGATAAAAGTGTGTTATGAAGTTTTGTTTATTACAAAAACAAATTGATAACATTGTTCTAGAGACATCAGGGAATACGCGCAATTTTAAATCAAAAGAACGATAAGACAAAATTTTATACGTCCTTTAGTTTTCTCCATATTCTCCCGCGTGGTAAGCCCGGTACTAACCAAAAACTAAATAATTAATAAAAAAAATTTCTATTCATTCTTTTGAGTTACAATTGAATACACGTATGCTCTGATGTCTATAGAACAGTGTTATCAATTTGTTTTTCCAATAAACGAAATTTCATAACACACTTTTATCGAAAATATTGAAGAAAAAATTGTATTAAAATTTATTGTTTACAAATAATTTTTTTATACAACCTTGATACAATTATAGAGAAATTAAAAAAAAATCGTAGATAGAAGTAAGTATTGAGTATTACTCTCTATTTTTTTCAAGAAGATTCGTCGATAAACAACGGAGATATGGAGATTTTAAAATAAATTAATTTTCCCTGAGGCCCGCTTCTCGCATACGCGGTCGCGATACTCGATGCTTGGCATCACGAAACGTAGTGCCGTGCACTGTAAAACTAGCATACACGCGTGCAGGGCACTCTCATATGTGCTGTCATCCGAGCACATTAATTCGGGTGTTTCATTTTTTCCGTTCATAGGTAGACCGAAGTGCTTCCCACGCTTTTCATATTTAAATTTCAACCTATAATTTGAATATAATTTATTGCTATTATTCCTATACTCAATAAATGTAATAACAATTAAGTTTACGTTCTTCTTCTTTGTACTGCGAAAGAAGCATAGCTTCTGGCGGCGGTCCCGCGATCGCTCTTCTTTTTTTTTATTCTGTAAAGTGAAGCTGTGACGTTTCATGAAAAACGAAACGTCGTCGGGATAGTTTTTAGCAGCGAGTAATCCCGATGGACTCACCGGGAGCCTTCCTCGTATCATATACGTACCGCACGCGCCTATTTCTCCAGAGTTTTATATTCTGAGTAGTTTATAATACCTATAGACTAACCATAACTACACAGTTCCTTACTCATCGCTTAAGCTTACCCCTATAGAAGTTACTCACATGTACCATGACA
>JAWWMK010050070.1:0-10018 GCA_035047105.1 Galeopsomyia nigrocyanea
ACACATATCAGTTTTTACAATGTTAAATCTGAATAAATAGAAATTAAGTGACATATGTCCGCTTCTTATACGATTAATAGTTGTTATTGATTTCCGTGGTAAGTGGGAAAACTTTGAGAACCAAGGTTTTTTACTTTCCTTGTAGAAATGCTTAAAATAGTGAACGCCTTTATTCAAACTGGTTGAAATTACATAATCAAGGTTTTCTTGATAGCATTCTTTTTTAAATTTACTGATTAAATAAAGAATAGATAGTGGCGCTGTCTATAGGAAAGTTACATAATTAGGTATATTTAAATTAAATTTATCTTAAAAAATGATCAACTTGTATACCTTACCTATACAATTATAGAGATATATCACTGTTCCAGTATTTGCGTACTCGAATCTCTCCCTAATTAATCAACTCAAAACCGTCTGATTTTTTTGTATATTCTCAGAGTGGAAATTTTATCATAAAATGTTCGACTGGGATAAAATTTTATTTTAAAATGCATTTTGTCATATGTGATTTTTCCCATCAAATTTATATAAAAGAATCCGGAATTTCCTCATCAAGAATTGTAGTTGTAACTCAAATAAATTTATAATTAATAAAATAATTGTAAAAAAATAGTTATATCATAAATGACTTGAACATCAGTAATTAACATTAAAATTTTTACCACCTTAGAAGTGCAAAAATGTAGTGCAAAAATAACAACAATGCAAGCGATACGTATGCTTGAAAATAAAAAGTGTCAGTAAAAAAAAAGCAAAAAACAGCGGTGTGATTAAAGTTCACTGTTCCAAGCTTTTAATTAATTTGTTATTTATTCGTCATATCGCAGCCATGTACCGATAATATCAGTTCCACGTGATTATTAATTAACTTTGAAGAGTGGCAAACGGATATAAAATAAGATTAAAAATAATTATCAAATTTTTTTATTGGCTTATATTACACTTTATAAAAGTATAAGAATAAAAATGTATCAATATCCACTTTAAACTATTTACTGTAAATCAATTAAGAAAAGCATTGACAGAAGTAAAAGTTCCTATTTGTATAAGCCCACACGAATTTTCTTAATTAAGAGACTTTTCGACTCGAACAATTCCAAAAAATTGGGATTTTGAATAATTTGCTGACTGAGTTATTTTACACAAAATCAAAGATTTTTACTTTAACATTTACTGCAATATATTTATCAGTCAACATTTTATTATTTTATATTTTACAAAAGTATAAGACAATTGAAATTTTCATGTTCACTTCTATCTATCTGTTGTAGATTATGATAAAACTGATCTATTGATGTTTATTTGTCATCACTACCACATACTCAAAATAGCAATTCTACATGTTTATATTAATTGATTTTAAATGCAATTGCAGTAACATAAAACTAAAACCTAATAAAATGTAAAACCGTTTCATGGATTCAAAGTTTATAAAAGTATTAACAGATTTAAATTTTCATATTCACCTCTATTTATATAATGTTCAGAATTCAAGAATAACGTTGGCAAATCTGGGAGTTCCTATTTGATCAAATAAACGTGAATTTCCTTCATTAAGCTACTTTTAGACTCAAACAATTCCAAAAAATGCTCATTTCTCATCATTCGCAGATAGTTATCTTTAATAAAATCAAAGACTTTCATTTTAACATCTACCGTACTATATTTATCAGCTAAAAGCAGAGTAGTTACTGCATTGTCTAGATTTAAAGATTGGATAAGATACTCTCTGTAACTTTCAAGCGTAATCAATTCCTGGTCATGATGATTAGTAAAATTGACCGCATACTCATTGAGATTTTCGAGCTCGTAAACATCAGCGAGTTTCAGAATTTCGACAATGCTGTCATTATCGACTTTGACATTAAAAATATAGTACTCTTCACAACAACGACACAAATCGTGCAATTCATAACAATGTGCAAGTTTAAATAATGATTCCGTCATATCTTCTAGTTCTCCAAGTTGTCTTGTGTATAGGAAATCTAGCATCCTTTTTACAACTCTTGCTTCAAATTGCAACATGTTGACAATACCATTTTGTGACTCTTTCATTTCAACAGAGAACATAGCTTGGAAAACTTCACTATTTTGCGATAAAATAGCTCTGTGAGCACTGAGGCGACCATCTTTAGCATCCAGCACTACATCGTAACCTGTATTTCTCAACGTTGATATAACTTTGTGTATTTTTTCATCGTCTATCACAGCACTGCTTTGATTGTTGAGTCTTCGTACATAAAAATGCAAATTTTGTGGCGAATTTCGAAATAGATCATAATTTAGGAATAAAAATTTCTCATCAGATGATATAGATCCTTTGAGCCTAGATTCCATACAACAAAATAAATATTCGCTTTGCTGCTGATTTCCTTTTGTTATTTTACACATTATCTCATAACTGTACTGTTGGTTGAACTCGTGCAAGTAGTTTGAAAATTGCAATTCTATGTTATAACTGTAGCAATACACCTCCATAACAAACGAGCTTTTTTTAAAAGCTCACGTATGATTGACCACCAGAGTTATGAATGCTTGCTTTGGAAATCATTATTTGCATGTTCAATGTTTCTTCTGGAGCTTGTTCTAACTTTATATTAGATATTTCAAATTTGAACCCATCCTAAAAATTTCATGTAAAAATAACTTTTTTTAATGTCCTATATAACACTGTATGATCAGTATATATAATATGTATAATAGCACAAACTTTGATCCAGGATGAGATCCATTCGTACTGCTTATAGTGCTTATCCGCATCATTAGGTTGTTGATCGATTTTTTTTACGATTGTGAAAGGTATATTCAAATAATTTTCTGCCATCTTCAACATCAAACAAATTCAATAACACAATTTATACTGTCAATCGCAGCTAATCAAGTTAATACGTCAAATTATAGTATTGCTTATTTGCATCCTCTTATATTATTACCTCGATTATTATACTGTTTTCTTACCTTTCAGAAGGTTACAAATGTTACAATAAAAAACCAGCTGATCTGGCCATTATCGTGAGTGATGCTAACTTAAACTTTTCGATGTACGTATAGATGGCGTTCCGAAGATCGCTATAATCGAATATTCAAATCGAGTGTCAATGTAATAAATATTTATTACAAAATTATTAAACTGCCAATCAATTAAAAAAATCATCCGCCATTTTGAGCATCAAACTCAATTGCACAAACTCTTAAGCAAAACCAGTTGTATTATTCAAATGGCTTTGCTGAATTTTACTATTCGTTGCAACTGCCTTCCAGAATCGGTAAAAATTATATAGTAAAAGTTATAAAAGATTAGAACAACGATGCTAAGGCCAAGTGTCGAGCAGTTGACCAAAATTAAAGAGGACTTCGGATTACCGACAATCCCCGTTTCATCGGCTTTTATAGTTTTTCAAATTTTTTCCAAAACAAATTCATTTTCCCAATTTCCCGGTTCATTCCGCTCTTCGTTATTACAATTAAAAACATCTGTCAAAGTTTCACAACGATCGGTTCATTTGTTTTTTAACAAAACTCCGAAAACTTATGGCAAATATTCATCCATAGCTTTCACCGGGCTCGCATTGCCCTCGATCAGTTTTCAGAGTTTTATTCAAAAACAAATGAACCGATCGTTCTGAAACTTTGACAGATGTTTTTAATTGTAACAACGAAGAGCGGAATGAACCGGGAAATTGGGAAAATGAATTTGTTTTGGAGAAAATTTGGAAAAACTTTGGGCCGATAAAACAGAGCCCGCGGTAGGTATCCGAAGTCCACTTTGGACCAAAACTATTAGAGAGAAATGCAGTGCGCAAAAACGACTAACTAGCGGTATATTACTAATACTTAAATCGTTTGGCTAAGTAATAAATATTTTTATAGAAATCTGGTAATAAATTATCGAAATTATTATTCATAATTGAAGCCAACTGTAGAGATTTAACTTAGACATATATCATAGTCTGTATCTTCAATTAGTTTGATAAAGGTATTATTCCTCTCGCTTCTATGAAAATCCATTGGAAATAGGCAGCAATTAATGAAATAAGTACTCGATTTCGGAAGAGTATTGAAAAAAATGGTGCTTTATATGTTCTCAATCAACATCTACTTAGTATTTTTTTATCAAGGCGAATAATTCTGATACACATTTTTACTGTGATCGGCGTTTTCTATGTGATATTTCATTTTATCTTATTTAGAATCGATGGAAGTCACCCTATTCTACAAATTCAAGAGCCAGAAAGGCCTCTCAACACAAAATATTTCTTTGTCAAAGAGGGGATATTCTAACTTTTGAGTACTTATAGTTATTTATGTAATTTTATTATTATTGTTGCTATTATTATTTTCTTCTTAATTTTAGATTGATATATTCTGTGAAATTTATCACTGAAATTTGAAAAATAGCTCCTATTCTTATGTCCTAAATTGATTACTTTACAAAATAGTTTTAAAAATCAAATAATTTTTCATAAACCTTTTCCGAAATATTATAATTTGAATTTATAGCTGAAACAATGAATACATCGAAGCATAGACATAAAAAACGTAGTATTTTCAACAATTAGCCATATTCATGCATTCTGTTTTTTGCCAACTATATTATAATGTATAATGCATTGTGCATTTGACAGGCCCGCGAAATGAAGATGAGAAAAAACGTAATATATGGGTGGTTAAATCTAGTGTTTCAAACTAATCCAGTGTTTCAAACTGTCAGTTACTTTGTATCCTAGCTTGTCATTTATTGGCCACCACTGCCACAATAATATTATATGATTTTAAATGCAATTGCAATAATTTAGAACTAAAATTTAGAATGATAAATACGTTTTATTGATTCAAAGTTTACAAAAGTATCAAAAAAATCAAGTATCTCTATGTTCACTTTCATCTACATAATATTCAGAAATCAAGGAAAAACCTGGTACAAAAAAAGTTTCTATTTGCACAGGTAGATATGAATTTCCTGCATTAACTGACCATTCGACACGAACAATTGCAAAAAATGCTGATCACTCATCATTTGTCGATAGTTATCTTTGATAAAATCAAAGATTTTCATTTTAACATCTTTTGCACCATATTTTTCGGCAAAAAGTAGCGTAGTTACCGCATTTTCTAGAGTTACAGATTGGATGAGATACTCTCGATAACTTTCAAGCTTAATCAGTTCCTGCTCATGACGATTAGCAAAATTGAGCGCGCACTCATTGAGCTTTTCAAGCCCGTAAATATGAGCGAGTTTCAGAATTTCAACAATGCTATCATTATCGAGTTTGACATTAAAAATATAGTACTCTTCACAGCGACGGCACAAATCGTGCAATTGATAACGATGTGCAAGTTTAAATAATGATTCCGTCATGTCTCCTAGTTCTCTAAGTTGCTTTGTATACAGATAATCTAACATCTTTTTCACAACTTTTAATTCAAATTCCAACATGTTGACTATACCATTATGTGACTCTTTCATTTCAACAGAGAACATAGCTTGGAAAACTTCACTATTTTGCGACAAAATAGCTCTGTGAGCACTGAGACGACCGCCTATAGCATCCAGCACCGCATCATAACCTGTATTTCTCAACGTTGATACGACTTCGTGTATTGTATTTTCATCTATCACGGTCTTTGTGTCATTATTGAGACGGCGTATGTAGAAAGAAAAATTTAGTCCTGGATTATACTGCAAATTAGTATCTACTAATAAAAATTTTTCTTCAAATGATATGGATTTTTCGAGCCTAGGTTCCATACGAGAAAATAAATGCTCGCTTTGTTGCTGATCTGCTTTTTCTAATTTAGATATAACTTCGTAACAATAGTTTTGGTTGAATTCATGCAAGTAGTTTTGAAATTCTAATTTAAGCTTATAACTGTAACAATAAATCGAGTAATCTTCTATAGAATAATCGAAATTGCTCATACAGATCTGATTTTCACATGCGTCAAAAATATCAACCTGCATGTTCAACGTTTCATGTGGAGATTGCCTCAAGCTTATATTATTCACTTGGATTGTAAAATAAGTCTGAAATTTTATATAAAAATAGTTTCTTTTAAATGTGCTAATAAATTATATGTTAAATATATTATAATAATACAAACCCTGTCCAGTCTGGTCGTGCTCCATTGATATTGATCCAAATCACTAGATTGATCATAATCGAGTTGAATTCCTTTCACAATCGTGAATGGTACGTTCAAATAATCATCGGTCATCTTTAATATCAAACAAACCCTATATTACACGAATGCACTTTCAGTCGAAGCCAACAAAGTTAATAAATACGAACTATTACACTGTTCCTTTGCAACTCTCTTCCAGAGTCTTTCAGGTTTTGAAAGGTTAGGATTAGGATCAAGATCAGCTGATCTGACTGAATTGTGTTGAGTGACTCTCTCTTTTTTTGTATCATAGATGGCATTCCGTGTATCGATATAAACCGATGCCGATATAAAGCCGATATCGATATAAGCCGATAAAAACGATAGAATACGATATAATTAAATATCGGTAAATTCAAATATTTAAATCGAGTTGTCTGAGCAATAAATATTCTTCTAAAAATCCAGTATTTATTCCATGATTTTATTGTGAAATTATTGAATTGAGATGAAAATTGCTTATTCTTTATTGCTAATACTTTATTCAAGTAATAATTTTATAATTTGTTTGGCAAAAATGAAAACGGAATTAGCATTGCTGGAAATAAAGCGATTGCATTTTATTCATAATTTTTTCAAAGTCGGAAACATTGAACTCAAACATATTTTTAATCTAAAACTTTAGTTTCTATAATTGATATCACTTTGCGAATCATCATTGAAAAATCCCATAGAACCACGCCGGAAATAACGGACGCTCGGATTTCGGAAGGACATAGCAAACAGGACGATTAAATTTGTATGCATACGTGTATCCTTTGCCTTGCTCATCCCGCGATAGTCTGTGAAATATTAATGCCCACAAGCTCCTTCCAAAGAGTCGACGCGTTCATTATACCCGAGTAACAAGTACTGACGTCGTTATAGCCTTGACGCCCATTCATTGCTTACATATGTAGATCTTGTGTGCGGGCGATGTCTTGTCCGAGGAGAATTGTAGAAATTCAATTAAGGTGTCGAGTGCCGCAGAGTACTTTGTGGAAGATTATACTGTACAACTTATGTTCTGTGATTTATCGTTTCTGCGGTTTTGCACGCATTGACCCACGCGCTTTGAAGGTTTATTGAATGGACACGGGCGTACTTACAATGCTTTTCAAAGGACGATAATATAATAATGTCAAAATTCATTTCGTTATTGGTTAAAGTCGCATCGAATGAGCGATACGTGAGATAGAATTGCGTAATTTTATGGTGATGTAAAAAAAAACTAATCAACAATTATACCGCGAGAAAGAAATTATGTACTATACGAACGAAACGACTTGTAAAAGTAATTCGACTCTGGAATAATTTTACGATCTTGCTAATGAAGACAAATAATCAACTCATTTCCGCGAAACATACACCTGGGCAATATTAAGCGTATACATGTGTGAAAGAAAAAGCTTATTTTCTTTTTCAATTTCAAATGCAATATGCGAGCGTGCGTCATCGCATACGGAGTAAATGTACAGCCTTACACTTTATCCAGTATATATACTCTCATTATTTCCCACCTCAAAAATCTTTAAAATGTGGATTGCGGTGATCGATTATATACCTTATACGTGCACGCGAACAAGTTCAACCTTGAAACTTTGATGATGAGTCATTTAAATTACATTCTCCCCTAAAAAAATCATATCAATCTCCACAATCGCGCAAAAAAAGAGTACAAATTACAATCTACGACACCGCTGAAAAAAAAAATCGGTAACGTCGTCAATTCTCACACACAGCACTTTACGCAAGAGTATATACACACACAACAAGAAGCAAACAATCTCCGAGAAGGGCCCGCGAGTTTCCGACTTCCGCGTCGCCTTGGATTCTCATCAAAAACAGCGATTTAACCTGGGCACGTGTATACAACTCGCTCTCCTCCACCCACACGTGTGTATATGTGTGCTTCTCTTATACTCTCGCGAGTTTATATATTGTAGATAAAGATCGAGCGCGCGCGCGATCCCCACACGACGCGACCATTACGCGAGAGAAAGAGAGAGAGAGAGAGCCCTTTTACTGCAGTTACGGCAATTGCCCTTTCCACCGAAGGATCGACAGCGGAAATGCACTCTACCTTCTTTCGTTGACAAAGAAAACGTCATTGCGCTTTTTTTTTTTAGAGAGAGGAGAAGCAAAGAAAGGCGCCGAGTAGCGGTGCGATTCTTGCCCTTGTCTCTCTACTGTATACACTCTCGC
Organism: Galeopsomyia nigrocyanea; assembly: GCA_035047105.1. NCBI lineage: Eukaryota > Metazoa > Arthropoda > Insecta > Hymenoptera > Eulophidae > Galeopsomyia > Galeopsomyia nigrocyanea. The sequence goes on from JAWWMK010050070.1 coordinate 8,350, forward strand.
TGTTGATTTATTTTATTGGCAGTTAAAGGTAAATTGGATTGGTCACTGTTGGTTTTCGTTTTTATTCTTGTAGATTTTTCTTTGTCGGTTTGAATAATGTAAAATGACCTATTCTGTTACTTTTTGTTACTTCGTTTTTATTTTTATTTGAAACAGTTCATCGAATTTCATTTAATTTTATCAAATTGGTACGGGAATTAATTATAAGCACAATGATTTTTAATTTCACGCCTGTACAAAATTAATACATTCATAAATTATAGATATCAGAGAGAAAAATTAATCTTTCAAATTCAATTTGTACAGATGAGTACTTTTATACTAAAAATTGTATAACCGATCAAACAACCGATGCGCGTTAAAACAAATTATTATCAAAAAAGTCTCTGACCCCCATAATTACACTCACACTTTAACATACAAATATACTCTTTAAGATCAATCCCACTCGTAATTACAAACCTACGTTCAACAAGAACGCGCGAGTATCGCGGATTTTGACACAACAAATTATCATAAATTAGAGTGCACGTTTGTTGGATATACCGTTATACGCGAAGCGTATACACTCAATCTTTACTGTAATCTCGAGTAAAGTAAAAAGAAACTTTTAATTTAACGTTACATGATTAAATTCGTGTCAGACGCGTTGCATACTTCTTTAATTTGTAAGCGCTGCACATACACACATCTGCTATAGTGTACCGCGGCTCTTAACTCTTTTTACTGTTTATCTCAAATTATAATGCGGCGTCGGATGCAACGCTCGTGCGCGTGAATTAATTTTTAACGTTTCTACATAGTTCATAAATATATGACGTATAGCAGTAATGCAAACTACATGAAGCAAAAAAAAAAGTTTAAAAACTAACTAATTGTAACTCTCGATCTTCCCTAAGAACAACAAACATCACGTAGGTATATATATATATATTCAAATATTGTGACTGTATACTCCATAAAATCCACAAAGCGACGCATAACGTACACAGTTACAACAATCTCCATGTATCCGCGCCTAAAGGCAGTTACAACGACAAGCATCATTAGGCAAAAGCACAGTGCGCATCAGCAAAAAAGATCTCGAATCTCGTCAAAAGCTTAAAGCTATATAATCTTGGTTGCATCGTCACCGTTTTAATTCCACACGGCCGCGATGTAAAGATATGTATACATGTAGTAAAAAAAAACTCGAATTGGTTTTACTTCCGGATGCGCAAAAAGCCACGTATTTTGCAGGCGTGTCTATACGTTCCTCTTTCTTGCCTTGCCGACCGACGTAATCTATACGGCCGAAGCGGTATGTCTCGACGTGCGGTGACTTCGAATTTCGTAATAGTTTGCATTTTGCTGTGGGGGGATAGGCTGTGTTTTAGATTTCTTTTTTTAATCTTTGAAGACGATTCGTGAAGGTATGTTTGGAATGGGAAGTATGAGTTTTTATTTTAAATACGATGTGATAAATAAATATTTTTGTTTATATGACGAAATCCTTAAAAAAACACACTTTTCTGGGGTCTAGAATGGCAAACATTTTTTTTGATGCTAAGGCTTCCGGACCTTTCTCCTCTTCTTTTTGAAGGTATATAGTATTGGAAAATGCTCGTGAACATTGGAAAAGTCTGCAGGAACTACTTTTTCGGCATTTTCCCATTATAATCAAATGGGC
>JAWWMK010050071.1:0-10015 GCA_035047105.1 Galeopsomyia nigrocyanea
TTGATCACTTCGGAAGAGGCGCTTATACAATTATAATTGAACTTCACTTAGGTAAGTTCGTTTAATTATATAATTATTTTTACATTGGAAATTTTTGTCTGCGAAAATTGTACGCACGAAGAAATAAATTAGTTTAATTGATATTTTAGCATGCGCTTTCATGATAACAAGTTTAAGACTGCTTTGGGCTGTAAATTTTATTACACAACTGTTAGAAAAAGTGCTAGATAAACTCCTCAAATTAATACTCGAAGCTGTTCAAAAAGTACACGCAAAAGTCAAAAAGAAATACGAATTGAATTGAAAATTTATTTACGGATGTAAACTGTAATGGGAGGGATTTATTTAATCGTGAATAAAATACCGCTCTCGTTGAAGAATATTTGTCCAACGGTGCGGGGCTAACCGCCACCCCGATATGCTGTAAATCTTTGCTGTTTCTTGCTAGTTACTAGCCGTGAGTTACGATAAAAACCAGATGCCGATTTATTCTATGAAAGTCAATCGACACATGTGTTTCGCCATAGATTTCGGATCACAATCGCACATATACACCGATGAAAGAGAGAGGAATACCGAGAATCGTCACGAAATTGAATATCGTTCCGCTCGCACCAAATGAAAGAAATTCGCTCGTTTACTTATTACGGGGCATCATTGCTGTAGACAACGATGCCCGAGTGCGTCACAAGAAGTTTTTCTTCGTGCTCCACTTATCGCGCGCGATCAAGCAATACTGCCGATAGATAAGACTTTTCAGCAATTCCCCCACCCCACGCGCACCTTATATGTGTCGGTACTTGGCTATATCCATCTCTCTCTCTCTCGCTTTCTGCGTTCGGTCTATCACTCTCACTCTCGCTCATAGCCGGCGCTTCGCACAGGATGGCATTTTCGCGTTACTTTTGAAACGCGCGAGAATAACGAGGAATTTGTATTTTAATTATTAATCCGCTCGTTAGAAAACATAATTTTCACTCCCAAGGAGGGGAATAAGAAAGTAAAAGAGCGAAAGTAAAAGGGAGGGAGGGGAGAGAGAGAGAGGAGAGAGAGAGGGAGAGAGAGATAGAGATAAGAAAGTGGGGATTGAGGGGCACAAAGTGAGGAAGCTCGATCGGCGGGTCTGCAAGTCTTGAGTGCGCACTTAGCTCGTCGTGAGGAATGAAGTCGTATAATTAAAATTCCCGTAAGATGGATCGCAATAACGAAAATAATGCCGCCGCCTAGCTCAAAAAAAAGTAAATATATTAAAAGTGCTTTCTCAACGTGGCGGAAAATTAAGATTAGCCGCAAAAGAACGTAGACAAATATTTCCCAACGAAAAAGCGCCATCTCGTCAGCAATTTGACAGGTAATTTGTTTTATTACTTCTTGCAAGTTGCTTTCAATAACATTCAAAATCAATTATTTGAAAAAAAATAATTTATTAAATTTTTGTAAGAGCTTGATTTGTTACTGTAAAACGATGATAATTACACAATTGTTTATCAGCGGTTCACAATAACAATCGGTGATGAGGAATATTGTATAGTTTTTTGTTACATATCGACGCGTGCTGTTTGTAAAGTGTAATTAGATCGCGAGTCTAATAAAATTCTAAGTGAGCGTATCGTGCAAGAAAATTCTAATTGAAAAATTCGTGCAACAAACTTACATTAAAAACAAACAAATATCTAATCATGTGTGTACGTGCGTATGCGCGTGTGCTAATTGAATATCACATTATGCAACCGGATAGCAAAAGGAAGTGTGAGTGAGCTATCAGTGAAGCATACGCGCGAACGACAAGCATCGCGACAAATGTAACTGTAAAAAAATTCAAAATGAGAATTAATTTATTATTCTGCATTTTTTCTGTAAACCTTCTAATTAGCCAAAATTTCAATAGAAGTCTAATCCGCTGAATATTCAATGTAATGCTAGCTCTGAAATAAAAACAATATGATTTCATTTTCGACGTAGCATTTTACTGAATGTTCAGCGAATTAGACTTTTTTTGAAATTGAAATTCTCGCGAATTAGAAGGTTAGCGTAACTAACTTAAAAATAAAATTAACGTAAGAAGTGCACAATAATAAATTAGTTCTCACACTTAATTTTTTTTACGTTTCTATTATGTCGCGATGCTTGCCGCTCGCACGTATGCTTCACTGATAGCTTACTCACACTTCCTTTTGCTATCCGATTGCACAATGTCATATTCAATTATCATTTACATACATACGCTCACATGCGCATACGCGCGTGTCGATTGATCAGTTTAAAAAAGTAAGAATATTTTATTTTATATAAAAATGCAAATTTTTGTTTTCAATCCTGGACTACATAGAAGTGCATTCTTCTATTATATTCGTTCTTCATTATATTCGTAATCTTTCAGTTTGAGTTATTTTATAAACTATTATAAATTTTACAGGGTCGACAGATGGGCTACGAGGCAGTGACGGATGCACCATGTGTCGTTTGGATTGACTAATATTATGTAGTTTTCGAATTCCAATAATAAAAATATTAATGCATCTGTGCAATAAAATATAATAATTCATAAACCCTCGGTCCAGCTAGCAGTCCCCAAGCTCTTCTCTTTATCCGTCTAACAGTTAAGTGAGAAAATGTATAGCCCAAAGTAGTATAAATTTATATCATGAAAACGCCTGCGTATTCTCTGAAGTATATAGAACAATGTTACCAATTCATTTTTGCAATAAACGAAACTTCATAACACACTTTTCACCGAAAATTATTTAAAAAAATATAATTGGAAGTTGTTGGTCACGAATAATTTTTATTAATGCTTGTGACACGAATATTGAGCAAATAAAGCAAATCATGATTGAAAGTAAATGTTACAGATTATGCCCTTTTTTTCGTAAAGTTTCATCGATAAACAACTGAAGTACGGCGATTTGAAAATAAATTAATTTTGCTGGAGACCCGCCGCGTGTCGTATGCATAGTTCGCTTGTGACTTTCGATACTCGGTATATTAAAATACAGGCACCTTTAATTATAGTGCTTCATTTTTTTTCAGCATTAAAAATGAAAATATTGTCAAGAAAAATTCCTTCATTTAAGATAGGTATTAAAAATATTTACCTTCTCGTACCACGTTAGGATTTTCATAATCCCAATAATGTTCGTTGTGCTGGTTGAACATGCCAATCCGTCTAATTGTAAGTCGACCCGTCAGTCCACAGTATTCTGTCCATTATTCCCGGATCATCTTTAATTAAACCCAACAGAAATTCACAGAATACCAGACGGTTCTCAGCATCACCGGGATCTGTTACAATCGCATAACTAAATAAACCTAGCTCTGGTTTCATTTTACTGGATTTTTTGGCGGTTTCTGAGAGCCAAAAGGCTGTGTGTGTTTGTGTACCTACTGACTGAAATATATCGGTAAAACAATGTTGAGAAATGTTTCAAAAGTTATCTTAAAAAATTGATCTATGAAAATATTAAATTCGTTATGATAGATGTTTTGATAATTTGGTTAGAGGTGATTGGGATTCCAAAAGTTAGCTTGAGCAGTTTCATAGCCAATGTCTTTTGTTTGTATGCAAGCAAAAACGAAATTGACCCTTAAATGAGACACCTAAAAGCGATTTGTTTAAAATAATTTTTTTCAGTAAGTACGAAACAAAATTCGGTTACCATTACTATCTATTTTGATTAAAGTAGGTTTAACGTATAATAGAAAAAAAATTTCAATAAAAAACATATAAATTAACTCGCTGTTGTTGTACTTGTCGTTGCTGAATCCTCTGTCCTCGAGCTGTAAAGTCACGAAGTGCATGAAACGAAGTATAATAGCGTGGAAAATGTGTTAACGTCTAAAGAACTGTACTCGAAGTTCAATTCACTAACTTTCATGCATTGTCAAAATCGTAACATTCAAATTCAAAATGTTGTTTACTGTCCGAGAGCCTTTACGTAATATCAAAACGACGTGAACTTTTCGCGGAGAGAGAGATATCGAATTCGTTCGCAGACTAATGCACCCCCGCAGCACAACTTACACACACATCATACCCAATTACTCATGCACAAATAGGGTGGTGGTGATAAGCCACCACCCGGGACATGATGACGAGAACGATGATTCCGAATTCAGCTGTCGTCGCGATGGATGTTGTTTGAGCAGAAAACGCTCGTACGTCGGTCGTATTGGCACTGTCACCTCGTCTGACGTCGCTGACTGTTGCACGCCATGGCCTCGTGTCCTTGTTCCGCCTGCAACTCGGGTACACCTCAGAGACGATGTTCACGAACACACTTCTGCACATGCGTAATCGGCACGAATTCGCTAGCAGCGAAGGACGAAACCCGCAATTCGGCGGGGGCGCGTGTTGTTCGGCCAACGGCCGACCGAATTATTTTCGATAGCCGGTCAGAGACTCCATTCTCTGTCTCACTCTATGTCTCGCGCAACCATCCTTCTCGCACCTACACATATCTCTCTCTCTTTCTCTCTCACTTTTTGTAGGAATTTTTCAGTACTTTTTCAGGAATTGTTCAGGACTTTTTCAGGACTTATTTAGGACTTTTCTAGGACTTTTTCGGGACTTGTTCAGGACTTGTTCAGGACTTTTTCAGTACTTTTTCAAGACTTTTTTCAATACTCTTTCAGGACTTTTTCACGACTTTTTCAGGATTTTAAGGACTTTTTCAGCGTTCATCAGGATTCTTCTTAAAAATAACGTAAAAATATTTTTGGATTAAATGTATCACCATGAATTTTGTTTTTATTTAGTTCTCAAGGTTGATTTGCAAAATAATTACGTGTTTGCAATAGCAGAAAAATCATTATTGTAAGACCGTACATTATAGCAAAGCTTCGTTAACTTTTTCCGGTAGACGCCATATGATAATTTCTTGTTGTTTTCCATTTTTCCGTTAACAAATCCTGAAACGTAGAGCAGATTAGAAATTTTTTCTTCGACTTTATTTTCTATGGAATAAAATGTCTGCCGTATACTTACGGAAGACCCCTTCATAAACAGATGTAGGGATTGCTGTCGTATTTCCTTTTCCAGTAGGTGTCATGTTAATAAGCTCGCTCTTTTTGATAATGTTAGACATGAGTTTATTGACCATTTTGCCACTTTCATTTATGAAATCTCTTACTACTTCATGAAGTTTGGTGTCGAGAACAAAAAGGGCAATACCGTCAACTACTCGAATCTAAGTAATAACAAAAATAGGAATAGATACTTATATAGCTAGTGCAAGCATTGTGGCAAAAGAAGCGTCGAAAATCAACTTTACTGATACTCATAATATTTTGTGGGGGGAAAGTGTGAGTAATGATGCTGAACAAGATTGCCATCAGTATATATTGGGTGACACTACTATAATGCTTGGACTAACTATCGTGCGCGCATCAGTTGCATGACTGACTACAGGTCCGTGTGTCTATGTGTGCAGTCATTTCGGGCACAAGCACACGCTCGCGATCACGTACCTTAATATGTGTGTGTACGTGTTTGTGCGTGGGTATTAGTATGTGTATGTGTTTATATTTACGTGTGTGTCCGTTCGTGTGTGTTTGTGTGTGTATCTGTCTAACGCAGTGACCAGACCGCAGAAATGCTTCAAGTGCTGGGAGACGGGGCACATTGTCAGCAAATGCCCGAGTCAGATCGACAGATCTGGCCTCTGTCTCAAATGCGGCCAGGCAGGGCACAAAATCGCCGACTGCCAGAAAGATCCGCACTGCCTTCTATGTGCTGAAAGAGGCAAAGATCATCACCACATAGTAGGAAGCTACAAATGCGCTGTCTTCCACGAGAAGAATAAGACCCAACCCGTTAGAAAAAGATGAGAGTGTTACAGAACAACATAAACCACTGTGAAGCGGCACACGACCTGCTGACCCAAACAGTCAGAGAGATGAAGATAGACACGGCCATTATCGCTGATCCGTACATAAGACTAAACACGCAGGCATGGGTGACAGACACCACTGGCAAGGCTTCATCTGGTCCTGCAACAACCGGTCATCCGAAGATCAGCCGGATACTAAGCATAGTGGTTCTGTGAGGGCAAAGCTCGGAAACATGAATTTCTATAGCGTCTATGCTCCTCCCAGCTTAGATATCAATGAATTCACGGACCTACTTGAGAGACTGGTCGACGATGCCAAGAAACACTCCCCCTGTGCCATAGCGGGAGATTTTAACGCCTGGGCAGTCGAATGCGGCAGCAAGAAAATGATCATCAGAAAGATAGAGGAATCGAGCTTCTACAGGCAATGTCATGCCTGGACATGACCCTTCTGAACACCGGGACCCTGCCCACCTTCGAGAGGGACACTGGATGCTCGATAATCGACTTGACTCTGGTCAGCTCGAGCCTGGCAAGAGGAGGAAACGACTGGATGGTTCACGACATTCTCAACGCGAGCGACATTGGTCCATCAGCTGGTTAGTGCTGAGCACAAAAGCTAAAAAGGGACGACCATTCAAGAGGACGATCTTCAGAGGATGGAATGCGAACAAATTTGATGCGGAACTATTTCAAGAAGCATTCAACAGTGAACCTATTACCGTCAGCAGCGCACAAGAGGAAACAGAGGAAGTAATGCTCAGAGTGGCCACTGCATGTGACGCCACAATGGCAAGGAAACGCACAAACAATGAGCACCCGCCAATGTACTGGTGGAGCAGTGACATTGCTAAGGGCCGACAGGAAAGCATTCGAGCAAGAAGAAAAGCCACGCGAGCCAGGAACAAGTCAAACTATAGAGACCTAAAGGAGTCTCACAACGCAGCGAGACTCAAACTGGTTAAGGCAATCAAAAGCAGCAAGGCACATTGCTGGCAAGAGCTGAAGGAGGAGGTAGAGAGTGATCCATGTGGCAGATATTACAAAGTGGTTATGAAAAGGGTGAAACCCCAGTCACTGTCTGCACCCACATGCCCGGCCATGCTGGAAAAGATCGTTACCAATCTTTTTCCGCAACAACCAGAGCTGCAGATCGGCGATCTTAACGCAGGAGATACAATTCCACTGATCACATTAGAGGAGCTGAAGATTGCTTGTGCAAGACTGGGAAACAAGAAACAAGAAGGCCCCTTGCCCTGAAAAGGGCAATAAAGATAGCATCGGAAATGTTTCTACAGATGTATAACAGATGCCTACAAGAAGGCTATTTCCCTGCCAAATGGAAGCTCCAGAGGCTTGTCCTCCTTTTAAAAGGAAATAAGCCACCGAATACACCATCATCACATCGTCCTCTCTGCATGCTCGACTCAGCGGATGAAATTCTCGAAAGGATCATCTACACGAGAATAAAGGTGATAGCTGAACGACACCTCTCGGACAGGCAGTTCAGATTCCGTAAAGGAAGGTCAACCATCGATGCTACTAATCTAGTTCTCAACACCGCAAAGGAGGCTATCTCAGGAAAGACATGCACGAACGATGATAGGAAATACTGTGCAGTAGTGACCCTGGACATGCGGAACGCCTTCAACACTGCCAGGTGGGACCGAATCATGGAAGCACTCGACCAATTCGGTATCCCAAAATACCTGCAGAAGTCGATGGCTAGCTATTTCACGGACAGAATCCTGCAGTACGACACGGATGGTGGACTAAGGTTGTACAGAGTTACTGGAGGAGTGCCTCAAGGCTCGGTCCTGGGACCTCTCCTGTCGATCGTAGTGTACAATGGCCTCCTCAAACTGACGATCCCAAGAATGGTAACGCCGATTGCGTTCGCAGGCAATGTTGCTCTTGTAATTGTGGGCAAGCATCTCGACGAGATCAAGAACTTGTTCAACGTGACATTCAACAGGTACACTGACTGGATGTATGAATCAGAACTCAAGATGGCTAAGCATAAGACGGAAATCACACTTATAACAGGCAGAAAGATTCGCGAAACGATCACACTGCCAGTTGGAGAGCACGAAATTGAGTCGAAACCATACATCTGCTACCTGAGGGTAATGATTGATGCATGCTTCTACTTCAAGGACCAAGTCGAGCCTTGCCAGCGCTAAGGCAGCAGCAGTCGGAGGAGCTTTATCTCGCCTCATGCCAAATGTTGGTGGGCCTAAACCGGGACGACGAGCCCTTCTAGCATCAGTAGTAACATCGATACTTACCTATGGTATTGCCATCTGGTCAAGCGCTCTAACGCTGCAGGAGTGCCAAAGAAGGATATACCCAGTAGATCGACAAATAGCTCTTAGAGTCTCCAGTGCTTTTAGAACCGTCTCGAGGGACGTAGCATACGTAATATCGGGTATTTTATCGATCGAGATCACAGCCAAAGAACACGGGAGACTGTATCAGAGCAGAAACAGGGGACAGCTTATTTCAGGAAAAGAGAAAGGCAGAAAAGCCTACAGCGATGGCAGACTCAGTGAGACAGCTCCAAAGCGGGCATATGGATACACCAGCTTATTCCACAAGTAGCGGAATGGGTTAACTGCCAACACGGTGATCCCAACTACTACCTAACGCAGATGCTCACCGGACACGGATGTTTTCGACAATACTTATACAAGTTTTAACACGAGGACTCACCAGAATGTCCAACATGTTGTGGGATAGAGGAGAACGCAACGCATGTGTTCTTCGGATGCCCTAGATTTGACTTGCAACGACGAAAGCTTGAAAGCGCACTCGACGAGGCGATATCTTCAGAGAATCTAGTACAACAGATGCTCGCATCAAAAGCGGCATGGCACGCCACAACAGACTTCGCCAAGGAAGTCACCGAAGAGCTGCGAAAAGAAGAGAAGAGGAGAAAAGAGCACCGGGTAAGATGTGCGGGACGCCAGGCTATGGAATAGCAAGCTCCCCACACTGATACAGAGGAACCTAGGTGGTTGGGTTGAGCTCAATCTCCCTCATCCGATGTAGAGGAACGTAGGCTCTGGGGTTGAGACTATCCATAGGATAAAAAGGCTGAAAATGCTCCGCTGCCCTGGCAAACTAGCTAAGGACATTGAATTGAGCTTAGACTCCCTCACCCAATGTAGAGGTACGTAGGTGTCGAGGTCGAGTCTGTCCAGAGGATGACCGGACGATGCCGAAAGAAAGAGACGACCGGATGATGCTGAAAGAAGTAGACGCACTGATACAGTAAGAAGAAAACGTAGAAGAAACGAAGCTATTAACCTATACTGAACCTCCAATCAACAAACAACGACAGGAGGACGTAGGAAAAGGAAATAAAAAGGAAGAGCGAATTAGCTAATGCCTCCCCCGTGAAGTAATACCTAGCAGCAGTCCCGCCGGGGAATACGGATCACAGAAGAAAAAGAGGTGGAGTTTAGTGGGTAGGGGCCCTGCTATGAGTCAAGCAGGATCTGGTCCGTCCATTCGACCAGATAAGTGCTGCCAACCACTTGCCAAGCCCCACGCATGGGGAGTCCTGATGGCTCCCGTCATGGAGTGTAAAAAGCATTCTCCACCTCTTCGAAAATAAAACACATACACACACGCGCACACTATTTCAAGTAATTTTGTAATATGAATTCAACATACCTTCATTCTTTACATCTACTTTCTCGACCTTGAGTTCTTTGAATTCTGCAGCAGCTTCTTCCTTCTTGTCAGCAGCAGTTCCAGCTCCTTCAGCTTGCTCTTCTAAAAAAATGTTCATTAAAAAAAAACATAAATAAGCTCAATTAAATATTACGAAATGAACTTGTAATCAAAATTCAACTAACCTGCATGTTTATGATAAGCAGTACCATCTTTTCCTATTTCAAGACTGTCTAGATACTGCTCGTCATCTGATATAAAAGAAAAAACAAGATTATGGTATGAATTACGATATTTATTTCATTGAAAATTTTCACACGCGTATAACACACAAAAGTATGTGCTTGCCACATGCTCGCGGTACATGCATGAATCTTTTATTTTTTTTAAGATAGAGAAGCATATTTTTGCAAAAAGCACTGTCTGTGTGTGTGTTTTTTTTTTTTTTTTTTTTTTTTTTTTTTTTTTTTTTTTTTTTGTTCCTCGGAGGAGGGGAAATCTTCGAAAGA
>JAWWMK010050072.1:0-10014 GCA_035047105.1 Galeopsomyia nigrocyanea
TTGAAGAAATGCCGTTTTTCGCCTATTTTCTGTGAGAAAAGCCCATTTGATTATAATGGGAAAATGCCGAAAAAGTAATTCCTGCAGCCTTTTCCAATGTTCACGAGCATTTTTCGACACTATATAGCTTCAAAAAGAAGAGGAAAAAGGCCCGGAAGCCTTAGCATAAAAAAAAAAATTTTCCATTCTAGACCCCAGAAAAGTGTGTTTTTTTTATATATATCGCGCGAATTATATACTCGCTCCGCTCCACTCGAAGATGGCCATTCATAATGTTTGCTTTGTTCGTTTAGTCGACGCTATCCGATTGGCGTCGGGCGAGCGCTACGACTTCGTACTGAATGCCAACCGAGAGGTAAAGAACTATTGGATACGCGTGAGCAGCGCCGGTAACTGCGCGAACACGCGATCGCACCAGGAAGCGATACTCAGATACGTCGGTGCAGCCGACACCGAGCCCGATGAGCCTTTTGGTTTCGACGTTGGTTTCGGGCCTGACCAACGGGTAAGCAGTGATTGCCAAATCGTGGTAATATATATGACAAAATACGGTTAAAAAGCGATGGTTCTGTCACGCGCAGCTACTGAATCCAGCTGGTCAAGGATCCGAGACGCCAGGTGCTATGTGCGTCTCGTGCTCGCTCACGTCCCTCGAGCCCGATGACGAGCACATCGCCGCTCTCGCTCCAACTCCGGATTATCAATTTTATTTGGCACTCGACTATTACGCCCTCAACGACCAATACTATCGGAAAAATCTCTACGATCGTCGTCAAGGTAATCATGACTCGATTCACAGGCAATTCAATAATAATTATCTTACGTGCCGTTTGTCCAATTTTTCAAAGTCCCTGTCACGAGCTTCATGACACAAATCAATCACTTGACTTACAACAGTCCCGGATTCCCGCTGCAGACTCAGCCAGAGCTTATTAGTGCTGATCAGTTCTGCAACGTAGCCGAGGCCAAGTGTACGCGCGACAAATGCTCGTGCGAGCACGTTCTCCAGCTCAAGCTCAACAGCAGCGTCGAAATTATTTTCGTTCACGAGGGTATATCCAATCAATCAGGCGTTTAACATATAAATACACTTGAGAGAAATTTAATGCCCGTTGCGTGACACTTGCAGCTGAGCGTATAGGCTTGAATTTGAGCAACGTGTTGATTGTACATCCGATGCACTTGCACGGTTTCCAATACCGAGTATTGGCCATGGAAACGCTCGGTAAGTCGACTACGATCGAACAAGTTAAGGCTAAGGATCGAGCTGGCGAGATTCATCGAAAACTCAAGGCTGCACCTCGCAAAGATACAATCGATGTACCGAGCGGTGGTTACGCGGTGGTGCGTTTTCGCGCTGACAATCCCGGTGAGAAAACTTTCTTTATTTTTTTTTTGTTTTATCCAAAAAATTTTTTTTTTTCTTCTAACAATCCAATCTTTTTTTTTTTATTTATTTGCGACTGCGAGCAGGTTACTGGTTCTTACACTGCCACTTTGACACGCACACGCACGACGGCATGGCTATGGTGCTGAAAGTTGGCGAGCACAGAGATTTTCCTCCGATCCCAAAGGATTTTTCAAAGTGCCACTATCGTTCTAGTAGAAAAAATCTTCGAGAATAATACCTCCAAGTGTTTTCGATGTGTAAACACCAGCTGTTTTTCCATTTTTTTTTTTTTGCATTTACAGCTTAAATTTAAAGACATTTTTACGAACTTGTACTTCGATTTAATGCAACGATTTTGTTGCTACTCATTGTCAGCATAAATTACGAATTAAATATCTGTAAATTAAGTGATGAATTGAGTTATGATAAATAACAGTGGTACTTTAAGTAATTATTTGAGTCGCCGTAAATCATTGAGAATGTTCCTAATAAAAGAAACATTTTTTTCCTCATCCATCTAGATTAAAAAAAGCCTCTTATTATCCTAACAGTAATTTCGTTCATAAAAATTTTCTTTGTAAAATAATTCAGAGCAAGTATTTAATTATCAGTGACAAGTAATCAATAATTATCAATCTAAATTTGTACAAGTATGGTCACGAACGTTGAATAGTTTCAACAAATATTATTTCGGAGTAAGTACAAGACGACGATCGCCGCATGAGCGTCAAACACGTAATCTTACAATTTCAAATAATCGCGGTAAATGTATAGTAAGGCACCGCGACCGACAGAGTGCGCAGAATCTGACCCGTATCCCGGGCGTTCCTCGGCGCATGCGCGGATCGGATCGATCCGCGTTCCGTTCTCCCACCATGGAAAGGGCGGAACGCGGACCAGTCGCGAGCGCAGCTGCACGGCAGAGTAGACGCAGACTCGCGCACGGTCAACATCCTCTCGTCGTCTCTCCTCCTGAGTAATCAATTTTTTTTCATTCTTCGACTATCTACCATCATCGTTCGTCGTCGTCGTCTTCCTCGTCAACATCAGCGGGGCTCGCGCGTGTGTATTCATCGCAGACACACACACACAGACACACACGCGCCACACATACAAGATTCTCGTCCCAAATGTAAGCGCCACACGGAAGTGAACGGTATAATATACCCTCGACTGGCTGTGGTCGAGGACAAAGAAGGTTGCAATATCGCGCGCTCGCGACTTTCTCCGGTGCGAAACAAGGTTACGCGGGCGCCGTCGACATGGCCAATTATCGCCGAAGAGACGAGCTCGACGAAGGCGATGCCGACGATTTGGAGGTTAGACGCGCGAGCGGCGACTCGTTCGTCGAGACCGTGAGGCGCAAATGGCTTCGCGCCGAGAATCCGCTGGACGTCCTCGTCGATGGCAATCTCGAGGAGGTCGCCGTACAGGCGACCAATTGCAAGGTCAACGCGAGAGTTCATTTCACTGGCGAGGAGATCTCCTGGACTTGGGGCTTCGAAGTTGCCACGCAAGGTACGTTTCTATATGTTTCGCTCTCGCGCGCTGCTTGTTTATTTGCTCGCGTGGGGATTTCGCGAGATTTGCCACGGATAGTTTCGTTGTTTTTCTTTTCGTCGATTTTGGAGCGAACAAGTGATACTGTTATTGTTTATGTGCCTCGAGAGGGACAGCTGATACTTTGGCGCTAGTTGTTGCTTTGAATTAAAGTATCAAGGGCTATTATTTGTTTTCTTCATATAAATATTCTTCATAGAGAATTGATAGAACATTTCGGAGCTTTCTTGATTTCATCAATTTACAAAGTCAACCCCTTTGTAAATTATTGAAAAATATGTGAATCTTGCCTTCTTTCAAGCCTCAAGTATCATACAATATGTTCAAGTTACTGCATTGAAATTCCTCTTCATAATGCTAATGATCACATTCCCTATGTTTCCAGGTACAAAGTACTTAACAAATGTGAGCCTGGCAATGGACAATCACAGAAGTTACTTCAGTATCAAGTCTGTATTTGGAGAAACTCTCTGCGCCAGCAATTTGTACTCGCAGCACTATGTAGCACCAGTCGAGTCCTTTCCAACGGACGAGAAGCCATGCGTCAGAGTTTACCTGGTTGAAGTTCAATTCAAAGCTAACACAACGGGCACTTTTTGTCAAGACATATTGTTTGGCTTCAACGACGGTCCCGTGATTCGTCGTCAGATATGCATTGACTCCATACTTCCAGAGGATCAAATCCGCCTGGACGCAGCGCGCGAGTACCTGCTCTATTTGTGTCAGCAGAATCCACAGAAGACGCCTATAGTACCATTCAAATCGCCTTTCGTGCCCGATCGCGATCCGCGCGAGGACAGACTGTCTCAGATGTATCCCAAGCCAGAGTTTGACAACTTTTTCTTTACTCACACTACGCTGAAGGAAACCGTACTCGATCCAAGGAATTATCGTAGGAGATTGCACGAGTTAGTGATCATCGAGGAGATGGCAAGGCGCGAACAGATTGCACGTTACAATGAAGTAACTGAACTGAGGTTATCGAACAATTATATTCTTGCGTCTGACACTGATGCCTCAACCGTTGCAAAATATGTATCACCTGGAGAGTTATTTGCACAGGTAAGAGACTCTTTTATGCATGATTTATGTATTTTTATCTTGCTCTCTTTTTCTAAGTTGCAATGAGGCTTTGTTTGTTTTACATAATTGAAGCTTTTACCGTATCAAATACATTTTTTGTTCATTTTTGTAGCATCATGAACTTTATTTTAAATGTAATGAGCAGTGTTCAATATTCATGTTATTTGATTGAATTAAGTGTAATCTTAATTATGTAACAGAGTAGCAAAGATTTTATCAGTTAATCTAAATCAAGATTAGTCAATCAAGGTAAAAAAGATAATTAGCCTCGCAACAAGTTATCACCTCCCGAAAAAAACAAAGCACTCAAAAAAAAAATCCCTGTTCTCACCTCACAATTGTAGCTCCCACTCGGTCGAGAAGTGTCGGAAGATACGAAAAGTGGACGTCTCCTGCTGCGCAGCTGCAACTACCTGCTAGTGCAGAAAATCACTTTTACCGACGATCTGAAGGCTCGGCCAGTCCTCGGCGAGAAGATCTACGAGGCGCACATCGAGGACAAATGCAATCACTCGATCTACGCCCGTCTGTCCAAGGAATGCGTCGACCAATTGGGCCTGCAGGCCGAGAGCAACGTCAAGATGCACGTGCAATTCGTGATGAATCGCACACCGTTCTGCGAGTGGCATCGGGCGATCGACGCATTGCCCGACACGAGGATCGTCTTCCCCGAGCAGAGACTGCCGCGAAGGAACGGTAGCTACGACGATCACAGGTTCGAGTGGTCGAGCGACTGGACCGTCACTCTCAAAGATTGTCGGCTCAACGAGCGACAAAAAGAGGCAGTGGCGGTGATGATGGCACCGACCGTGGAAATTCTACCGCCCGTGCTGATTCTCGGACCTTTCGGTACGGGAAAAACCTCGACCATCGCGCAGGCATTGAGAATTCTGCTGGTGAACGACAGGAGGAGCCGAGTGATTCTTTGCACTCACAGTAACAGCGCTGCCGATCTCTACGTCAAAGAGTTTTTCGACGTTTGGTACAAGGAGACCAAAGATCCCAGACTCAAACCACTCAGGATCTACTACAAAGGTCGTGTGCGAACAACGGTGAGTTTTTCGATTGCTTTAGTTCCTTAATTTTCGCACAATTTTTTGTTGTTGTAACATCTCGAAGAAAATAAACGTGCTTCGTTTCCGTTCTCACAGGTACACCCAATAGTGCGAGACTACTGTCCGTCGGACTTGAACGGTCGTTTCCGCAATCCGACAAACGAGGATCTGGAGGAGTGCGGCTTGGTGATCTCGACCCTGGCAACGTCCAGCTGCCTGATGTCGCTGGATTACGCGCCCACTCACATAATCGTCGACGAAGCGGCTCAAGCTCTCGAGTGCGAGGCGCTGTCGTGCCTGGCATTGGCCAACGGGCGTACGAGGCTCGTGCTCGCCGGCGACCAGATGCAGTTGGCGCCCGAGGTCTACAGCGATTTGGCGCGCGAGCGAAATCTCGGCATGAGTCTGCTCGAGAGAATCCATCTGATCTACGAGCCCAAGCATCCGTGCAGAATACAGCTTTGCAAGAATTATCGAGCGCACGCGGATATCGTCAGATTGACCTCGGATCTGTTCTATCAGGGTGAAATCGAGCCTGGCGCGACTCTACCGAGACATCCGGTCTACTCGCCTCTGACGTTCTACGCTTGCGAGGGCACGGTTCTGCAGGTGAGTCGAATGCTTCGCGTAAACCTTTGACAATTCGTCGCTAACTTACTAAAAAAAAATATGTTGTGTATTAATTTTTCGCAGGGTAACAACTCGACGGGCTTCTACAACAACATCGAAGCTTACGAGATAGCCGAGCGAGTGGCGGAGCTTCGTCGCTCGTGGCCGACGGAACAGTGGGGCCCGTTCGCCGAGGGTTCAATAGGCGTGTTGGCGCATTACGCCGAGCAAGTACTTCGTATTCGCGGCGAGCTGCGCAAACGGCGTCTGTTCAACGTGTCGGTCGAGCGAGTGCTCAATGTCCAGGGTAAACAGTTCACCGCTGTCTTCATCAGCGTGGTGCGCACGCGCCACTGCAGCCGACACTCGGCCGAGAGGCAACTCAGCGACTATGGCTTCTTGACCAATCCTCGACTTCTCAACACCGCCGTCACTCGCGCGAAGAGCCTCGTTGCTGTCGTCGGCGATCCCGTCGCGCTACTTACTATTGGTGAGTTTTTTACTTTTATTCGAATTATATTTTGAAAGTTCGTGAACGTACAAAAGCTTTTCGAGTACACGTGAAATAAGCAATTTCTCTTAAAGCAGTAAACGAGCAATATCGAATAACGAATTTTTTTTTACGTTAAAAAAAAATTATGAAAAATATCCAAACGTTACACCGCCTCGCGTCTGTGTCGTAACAGGTTCGTGCAGTAACCACTGGCGTCGCTATTTGCGCGCGGCAAGTGTGCACGGCATGGATCCACGTGAGCTGGAGTACCACTTACACAAGGTGAACGAGCCATCGCTTGCGCCAGCACTCAATCCACTGGCCAAAGAGTTCGTACCGCGAACCGGCACGCAGACGGAAAATCCATACTGGATCGAGTATGTGCCGATGCCGATCAACTATCCGGTGATACATTGCTCTGTTAACGGAACTGCCGCCAATGGGGGCCTCATGTGAGATACGAACGGACGCTTTATACTTAGATCTTAAGGGCTGCGTTCGAATTTTCTTTCTTTCTCTTTCTTTTTGGTCTCTGATTCTTTTATGTTCTGTGTAGTTTAGTCACTGTCACTGAATCTCTATCACTTTTAATTGCTTGTATCTGTCGATAGCTTACTATTATTTTTTTTTGCTCCTTTGATGATGATGATGATGATGATAATGATGATGAATTTGATTTTTTTTCATGGATTGATATTTTTTCTCTATCGTCTTTTTATTTTATTTTGTATCGATACATTGTAATTGTAGAAACGTCCATTCCTATGTATTATATAACAATAATCATTGTAATGTAATTGACAAGAACAGAGTTTTGTCAAATAAAGATAGTGTAAGTTGTTCTAAAAAAAAAATATTGGTGTCTTTGTCATTTAAAACCATAAAATCCCTTTCTCGTTCCATCAAACTTCCACAGCCGACTCGCCGGAAAAAAAAACTATAAGAAAAAAAATAAAAGAAGTCATGAATATTCGGAATGATAAAACTTGATGAAATTACTTTCTTTCCCGCGGAGTTTAACGAGGGTGGGAAGGGGTAGCCACGAATTCAAAATAGTCAAAGCGATAATAGTGCCCTAGGCTATTAAACTTCTGATGTATGCATGCATTCTAAAATTATGTTACAACTTGAGTGAGGAGAGGGGAGAACTGGTTCGTCAGTAAAGTTCCAAGTGTTATGACCATGAATATAACGCTTTGGAATAACAAAATTTCAAATTCAAACTCGCGTGTACTTTCGCTATTTGCATTTTAACAATTAAAATAAACAATCAAATCTCATAACTTTAGAAATCCTCTCTATCTCTCGAGTTTATTGGATGAGAGTTGCACTCTCATTGAACGGCACTTCGATCTCTTTCCCTCCTCTCTCTGAAAGCACAACACACACAACAAAAGTTTTTGCCGGTGGCTTAGCGCGCGCGAGCGCTCGGGGGGGAATTCTTGGAAGCGCTCCAACGATGAGCAAGTGCAACGCGCTTCACTGTGATTTTATTTAATAACTCCTTCAAAGTACATCCGAGCCTTGATTTTACAAACTGCATTCGAGAGAAGGTGTCACGAGTTTACTTCGAGTTCCGGCTACAGCCAGGGGCTTTCAACTTTCATAAGACTTTTTCGCATAAAATCAAAATTCAATTCAAAGTATACTTTCAATTCACTTACCTGTGTAAAATATACATAATACATTTTATTTGAAATATTGAAGAAAAAAAAATTGTAAATCGTGCGACTATATCCCATTATTCCAATCGCCATATATATCATTCCATGAAAAATCCTCTCGAAGCTATATCCCATATAAAAAGATATCTCACTCAACCAATGCATATCCACTAAAAAAAAATAATCCCTCTCTTGACCATTCGGCTTCTACGCTCGACAAAAGCACAGCAGTAGCAGCAAAAAAAATAAAATCTTCCGCAGCAAAAGAGAGAAAGCGAAAAGTTAACGACAGCCTTTTTTTTCCATTATACCGTCGATTACCAAGCGATGAATGGAGGCTGCAAACGAGCACGCACACACGTATATAGAGACTCGTATAGCAATTCAAAGGGAGCTAGCTGCTGCTGCTGCTGCTGCTGCTCGGTTAGAATTATCGGCTGGCCGTTAACGGCTTCCGCCACGCGCGCGAACGCTCTCCGGAATAAATTTTCGCTGTGCCCCACGCCGCCGCCGCAAGCAGCTACTCTTTTTTTTTACACCTCTCCGAACTTATCAACGTATATAGTACTATATATATACGTGTGCGAGCATTGTTTCGAAATTTTCCTTTTTCTCTATGCTGTTCCTCGAGTGTGATTAATTAAGACTGCCGTGAGTTTAATTAAAAGTACTCGCGGCTGCGAGCTTTTCAGAGAGAAAAGCTCTCTCTCTCTCAGCTCGTCCTCTGGCTCTGTCCTTTGTTGAGATTTGTTGGAATGAAGCTAGCATTGTTATTTGAGATTTTTTTTTGTTATTTTGAGTGAGCGTTGTAAAGAACGAATTATTACGGCTAATGGAATATGTTAATTAACGGGATTATTACAATAGCCGAACAATGTATTGTAGAGTAATTGAACGGGATTATTGTTATCGTTGTTGATTTATATATTGAAGGTTTGATCGATTGATGTGGTGTTCTCTGCGTGGTGGATGATTCTAAATGCGATACTAAATTGAAACTTGGTTAATCATTAATTCGTCAATGATATATTGCGGAGTGCATTCATTTCAATAGTCAATTCCAATACACGTCAATCGTGTAACTATTATTTAATAGAAAATTATACTCAAATATCGGCGAAAAGAAGGCGACAATGAAACGAATCGACGAGCGAAAATTTTCCGAGTGCGAAAGAGAGCTTTCAACGCCGTACTGCAGTAAAAAAAAAATAAAATTGCATTTTTTTCCAGCCTAGCGGCTTTAATTTTCCGCTGGGATCAAATAAAAAAAAACACGTCGGAAACAACGGACAAAAAAAAAGTCCGTTTCACCTTGACCAAAGCGCATTCGAATAATCACCGGTGTGTTCGTTCTCTCTCTCTCCCTCTCTTTTTTTCTCTACACCGCGCACAACCGGATTTTTTTCTCGCCCATTACACTCGAATCTCACTCTATATGTACGTGTGACGTGATTGTTCAGCTGAACGGATGCGAAAAAATTTGCGAGCTTTTGCGCGCCCGTACATATATACGCGGGGATTGAGCTCTTCCCACCCTGAATTGTGCGATTATCGTTTCGTATATAGGTACGCTTGACGACCGTTATATACCCCGGGATTATCCGCTGCGACGCGGACGCGCGAAATAGTGCCCCGGTAAATATTTGGGTGAAACGATCGTTTGACGGCGATAAAAAAAAACATGAAATGCATCGTTGATTTTCTTTTATTTATTTATTTTTATTTTTGTTACTGTAGTTGTTTGTCGAAATGGAGAAACGTCGAGTGGATTTTTAAATACTCCAGGTGGTATGGTTTTTGTTTATTCGAAGTTTGCGAGCGTATCAAATATTACAAACAACATAGTCGGTTTTCTACATTCACGACGTGAATTTGGAATATGATAATAAAAGTTACGGAAATAGAACGAAATTTTAGTAACTTTTCTCTCATTGAAACTCCCTTCAAAAATATATGTCCAATTCCACAAAAAAAAACTCGGATTAATTCGGCACCGGTTCTAAAAAAAGTCAAATTGACTCGACGCTCCTAATTCCTTCGGGATATTATTCTATATTACACAAGGAACCGAAAAAAAATCGGACCCATCCATAAAAATGGGTGTGACACCCTTTTTTCGACCATGGAAGTTGAAAAAATAATAGAAAAAAGTAGGTAAAT
>JAWWMK010050073.1:0-10012 GCA_035047105.1 Galeopsomyia nigrocyanea
ACTAGTAGTTCATACCATACCGCGGTACGGTACCGTGTCAGTGAGCGGTACCGAAAGTTATAGAATTCCACTCCTGCTCTGGTACATCCTTCTCCGTCTGCCGCCGCCGCTCGGCGCTCGCTTTTAAGTCCACGGCTGAGCGACCCCTCTTGAGGAGCTGCTGCGACTCTCGCTTTTGTCGCGCGAATATGAATTTGGACTAACTTTGCTTGGTTTTATGCTATTCGGCTTCTGTAAATGTCTTTACGTTTTGATTGCCATTTAATTTCTCAAAAAGTACTTATATTTACTTAAACTAATCGAAATGATGCACAATATAATATTACTATTTAGATAGTTATTCAACATAATTTTGAATAACTATCGTTTTGAGATCGTTTTATTATTAAACTGTCTATTTTAATTCATAAACTTAAACTCACCAAATAATATCAAGTAAACTAACAGCTTCTATTATAAGTTTAAAACATGGTAAACAAACAGCTACAATTTTTTGGGCCCTCGTTCCATTAAACTCATTTTTTTCAAGAGTTGACCAATATGGGCGAGGAACCCTATGCATTTAACCCAAAAATTACTTTTCCGTAGAATTGGAGTTCTACATGTTCAGAGAAGTCTTTCTACACCAGTCATAAGTTTCCAACTGCCACCTAACAAAATTCCGTCCGTGCAGCACCCCACTTTCATGAAAATCAGTAAAATCACCCTCTAGCGCCCCATAACTATGGTGTAACCACTTGCAATCACGGAAAAAATCATATCTACGTCTTTTAAAATGAAGGACCGTTTTCATTTTTTAGTCGATAAACAATTTTCCAGTATGTATATAACCATTTACGTTAAGATATTTAGATGAAAATCAGTAAAATCACCCTCTAACGCCCCATAACTATGGTGTAACTACTTACAACCACTGAATAAATGGTACCTACGCCTTTTATGGCATAAAATGAAGGATCATTTTCATTTTCTAGTCGATAAAATATTTCCCAGTATTTATATGACCATTTATTTAGACGAAAATCAGTAAAATCACCCTCTCACGCCTCATAACTGTGCCCCGTAAACACTTGCAATCACTGAATAAATCAAACATTCATCTTCTATGGCATGAAATCAAGGGCCTTTCTTATTTTCAAGTCGATAGAAAATTTTCCAGACTTTAAATGACCATTTATAATAAGGTATTTACATAAATATCATTGAAATTGAGCTCTTACGATTCATATTAACGTTGGCTTTCATTCTACGCTAAATCGTATAAAGAGGCAATGGAACTCACTGCCCTCTGAATACATTAGCCTAAAAGAGCAACAAAAATTCAAAATTTCTCTCAAAAGCTTACTGTATAGCTACGGTTAGCAATTGCGTAACATTGTTCGGTTGTAGTTTTATGTTTTGTACAAACTTATATCAGCAATACTGCGACATCACACTATATATTTTTATTTTCTCTTTCTATGTAATACCTTTGGTAAAATCTTGTAAATGACTAGCAAGTCCGTTTATAAGCAATAAAAAAATAATAAGGTGTTTTTATGAAAATCAGTCAAATCAACCACTAACGCCTTATATATATGGTCAAATAACTTTTGACTGTTATTCAAATCATATCCACGTCTTCTTTAACGTGGAATGAAGAGTAGTTAAGTTTTTATTGCCAAATCGATAAGAAAATTTTCTATCTATATATAACCAAATTATTTATCTAAATAATACCTTCCTTTAATTTATTATGTTTATTACGAAGATCAAACAAAATATATGTGAAAGTATACTTAGAACATCGTCTTTATCTTTTTAAATTTAAATTTTGGAATTATATAATTGTTTTCATAGTATTACATGAACAATGCGTATAAGATGTTTTCCTATAAAACAGTGTTACAAATTTAATTATAAATGAATTTAAGTATCGCAACTATTCGCATAGCTGAACATTGACAATGACGTCCACGCTCCGTCGCTTTCATTCAATTGCCTGCCTCCTTTTCGATCCTATTCATTTAAGTAAACTGATCTAGGGAACGGAGGCGCAAAACGTCTGAAACTGGCATCGGTGTTCACGAAAAATTTGTTTAATGAAATTAAAATCAAACATAATTATTAAGAGGAGGGCGGAGCAAATTTAGGCTTCGGGAAAAACGATTATACGTCAATAATTTACAGTTCACATAGAATGTTGCAGTCATCCCGCATTCTTTGAATCTTAATCTAGGTGGGATAACCTTCGCTATTATTCAAAATTCAATATTGAGCAAGCATAACGAAATCTACGGACACCCTTTGAGGGGGGGGGGGGGTCTCTTCGATGCGTAATTTCGTAATTACTTGCCGATAGAACTTGATCTTTTCATCATAGTTATACTATTAAATACTGATATTACTTTGAACGACCGGAACCATTTATTTTTGACATTCCAAAAGATGTTCGCTCGATAGTGTGTGAAAGCTCGGCACTGCGAACGAGTTCTTCGATGCTATAAATGTATTCAGCTCGATTATTTTTCATGGCTCTCTGTCTACAGAAATGAAAAATCATAGCAACTAAAGTCAATCGTTCAAAAACGTTGATATTAGATTTCCGAAGCTTTTTTAATAACTCATGAGCTAATTATTCGACGTTCGCGAAAGAATATCTTTCTCGCGTGTTTTGCTGTCTACATAACAAAAGGTTTGTGCTTCTTATACAACTTAAATGATGTAATAATAGGAAAGCCAAAACAATGAGCTTCACATGCTATAGACATGAATATATTACACTCATGTCAGTAAAAATTTTATGTAAATTAAAGAACGACATTAGTTGAAGAGTTTATCATTTCAATTTTATCATGACTTATAAATTATTAATCAATAAAAACATCAGCGTAGGATCCAAGATAAAAGACAATATGTTTTGTAATTAAAAATCATTTATTATTAAAAATCATATGGGTATCGGCCCAATATTATAACTGAATAACATTTGTACATTTATTTCTATTTACAAATAAATATTTCGGTAATAAACTAAATAAGATAACATTAATATTTTTTGTTCTACAGCTTGAGAATAATTTAGTGGATGATTATTCAGTTAATGGTTTCTGGTACATAATTTCCAGGTGAACGTTTTCATTTTCTTTGATACCTTCGCTTTCACAGATTTTTTCTTTTTTATTTCCATTTCTTCGTTATCACTATCTACAGTAGATTTCTATATACACTCTACATGGCTTTTTCTCTGACATACATTGCAGCTTGCAAAATTATTCTCACACGCTCTTGAATAAAATAAGCATGAATCTGTCATGTTGTTTGACTTCAAAAGTAACGTACTAGCTATTATGTGTCGTTGTTCGAGTAGATTGAAATTGAGGTCAAATTTTATTTTCTTTCCTTTACATTCCATGTAATGAATCACATAAAGTCCACAATTGTCGAAGTCATCGTTCGACTGATACGGGCAATTGCTTATTTTCTTGAACGTCCATACTTTTTTTTCAATTTCGCTAACGATGATTTTTCATCGCAAAATTCTAAGAAATTTTGCCAGGCTTTACTTACACGATTCAAGTTCGAAGTGTTTCCAAAAGGATCCATCAAAATTAATTCACTTTCATTTACATTAACTATCAAAAGTTGCCAGTGCTTTTTGAACGAGTATGGCAGCAATAAACAATCATTTATTGATTGAGTAGCTTTAAAAATAAGTCTACCTCTATTTAGTCTTTTTTCACTCAAATCGCCGAGTATATACGATATGTCGTCTGTAGGTATGTATGTTATGCCTTCCCATTCATCGATATTAGAAGCAACGTAAGAATCGATAAGTTGACCATCTATCCATCTTTGTCCATTGATTGTGAAATATTGCTTAGCTGTCAATAAAAAGGTACCGCTGGGGATGGCTCTATCTGTTTGGTAATGTCCAATACTGATGAGACTCGATTTTGAACGCAAGTAAAACTTGGAATTTGTTACCAAACCATTATCACATTCGTTAATTACATTATCTTTTAAATAATTTGCGTCATAATTCAATAGAATATTATCTTGCACTTTCGCAGTAACATTGTCATCCTTGTCCAATGAAGAATCACCTATACTTGTTCGTTCGTCAAAACTGCATTGTGTAAGGTGACCAAGTTTTTCTGACTTTTCTACTTGCAATTCTGGTACTTCAGCTTATATGGTTGATCGATTTTCACAAGGTTCGAGAGTGAGTTTTTCAAACTGATCATCGCCCGTGTTACACTCTTCTGTTAATTTTATTTTCTGGGAAGATCTAAGTGGTCGCGTTACCGTAGGTGATTCAACACTATTTCTTTTGCGCTTTTTCGTTGAGCATTCTTTCTTCAAAACATCATTCTCCTTAAAACGAATTTTAGCTACCTTTCTTCGCTTAGTCGTTGATGTATTTTCACTATTCGATTTACGCTTCCTCGACGTTTGTAGTGAATTACTCTTCGATTTTACTCGCGAGTTTGCATTAACTTTATTTTCATTCATGCTTGTAGTATCAGATAACTTTTTCAATATTGATTTCAATGCCCCAACTTTCGCATGACCGGATAGTCGCTTTTGTGATTTTTTGCTACCCCATTCGTCCTCGACCAATGGATTATCTTCCACAGTTGGGTACGTTGGTTTTACGCTGCAATTTTTCGAATTTTTGAAATGTATATCTACGTCTATTCTAGCAGATGTAAGCCGATTTTCCCTGTGAAGATCTCGCACAGGGTCTGCTATAGAAGCTTTGAATGACGTTCCATCGAATGTGATTTCTTTTGTTACTCTATTAGTACTTTCGATATAAACATTACTTACTCGTGATATACTGATATCGATAAGATCAAGATCTATAGAGCTCCACATTGGTAGGTATGACATCCACTTCGTTAAGACATGATCGATAAATTTAGGCGCGTAAAACTTACTTTTCGATTTTTTTTTCTCGTTATTACTATGTTCATTGTCATTGCATTGATCACTACTAACAGATTCAGTCTCTGTATCTGTGTAATCGCTTTCGAACTCACACTCTTGATACGTATTTTCTCCTTCTACCTGAAGCTTCAAATTTGCCAACATTTTATTGTACCTCTGATAAAAAGGAGAACTTCTATAAATAGTACCATTTATATTGTCTGCACAAATATCATTATAGTCGTCTTCGTCAATATTGATTTCGAGTTCATCTAAATCTTTCAACTTTTTAGCGCACTCTTTAGCTTTTGTGGCAAAAATAGCTAAGCTCTCTTTAGCTTTCTCTTTGCCTTTGTACAATATTATAGTACAAAAGTGTAGGAACAATTCATCAATGTCTTCGATGCGTCTACTCAAGCATATCACTGACATACATTCTTGTATCAGACCTTTTTGTTTTTTCAAACGTGGAAGCTTAGTTTCGGTTGTTCGTGATATCGTTTTCTTGAAGTGCCCATAACAGATTTTAATAATAATCAAACTATTAGGAGAGGAAATACCTCTAACGCTATACCTATACAAAATTCTTAAATATTTTCGAATATTCATCCTATTCCACTCTTCTACTATTGAATGAATCAAAGCCCAAGAATTATCTACTACAATAGCATCAATCAACGTTGACAATTTCTTGTTTTTGATTTTCAACACAAATTGTTTATAATTTTTCAACAGATTGCTGATTGAAGCAATATCGTGTTCTGAAGTAATCATTTGAAAAACCTTCAAAATTTCTTGCTTCACTTTTGCTACAGCAACGTAGTAAAAAATTCTTTTACAATCTATATACATAGACTTGCGAGCTATCGAGCCAGTAGCATCGAAATGTAAAATTCGAGGACGTGCTTCTCCCAGTAACAAATCAAGGTCAGCTAGTGTGTACATTCGTGCTGTTACTGGAAATTCAACACGTCTTAAAAAGGGATCTTTCAAATGACAATGTTGAATCCATAAAGCCACCAAGTCTTCAGCATCGGCTGAGGGGCACTTCAATCTATCTTTACAGTTATCTTCTGATATCGCTTTGTAAATTACATCTGACGAACGTAGATCTTGCGGATGCCTATCGTTAAAAGATTCTGTGTCGATTTTAGATATTTTCTCAGCTTGATATTCGAATACACTTTTGCCTTTAACTTCTTTAATAACTGTTTGACGTTCACTGCCTCTTAAAGGTTTGCACTGTACTGGTTCATAGTCTTTGTGAAAGTACGTAATTGACATACATGTGGACTGGCCACATGTATGTCAGCATTCATATTTTTAAAGCAACCTTTATAATTACGAACGATGAAAAGATATTTTTGTGCGTGAACTCTTCTACATTTAGCGTAAACAGCTACATCGGATAAATTTTCTCGTATTTCACGGAACGTAAGCTGCATGTACAGCCTGTTTTTTGGTGAAAGTAATATTCGATTGCATTTCGTAATTTACTATGATCAACCTTATTATCATTCGTCAAATAATGCATGATAGGAATATTGAAGCTTCCAAGATCTTCTGAGAATTCAGTTCTTTTTAGTCTCGAGGGAGAAATTTCTTGAAGAGTAGATTTTTTATTTCTGTTGTCCACCTTTCTCTTGTGAATACTTGCAGTATCTAATTCACGACCAGTACTCTCCTCACTGCGAGCTTTTGCTTCGTTTTGTTCAGATATTAACTTTAAAAAAAATTCAGAGTACGTCGTTTCATCGATATCAGGTACTTCAGCAGTGCAATTTATCAAGGCATTTCTGGTTTCATTTTTACAAGTAGCATTATCTCTCTCGACATTTAGATTTTTCGAAATTCTTTTTAAAATTTTCTGACTGCTTTTCGCAGCTGTATTTACACATTTCAAATGCAAATTAGTGTTACAACTATTTGTCTTTTCAGGGCAGACACCTTACCACTGCTATCACTAGGCATTGCATATTCTCATTGTATATTTTTCGCAATTATCAATTCGTTCTTTTCCAGGCACAGATTTACAATTTTCTTCGTCTTCTATAGGTAAAAGAACTTCCCAATGACCAGCTTTTTGATTTCCTGAGAATAAAAGGTACAATTGCCTGTACGACTTTGTTGTATCAGTCAAATCTTTGTACGTTTTTACGTAGTTGATAATTTCTTTCACTTGTACACGCTTTTTCCTTTTTTTTATTTTTACTAAGCTCATCTTCATCGACTTCTCGATAAACGTGTATCATTACTTGATTATGCAATCGGTAAAATACGCCTAATTCATAATCCGTTCTGTATTCTCCATCTTGTTTCATAAAATTTTCATAATCATCAGAAGTTTTAAATCGATCAGGTACCTCATTGTTCTTATCAATGTTACTTGTCAAAAGATGTACGCTCGAAAGATAACTTTTTTCATCTTCGAAATTCTTTGTGACAAAATTTACGATCTTATCTATATATTCTTTATGAAAAGTAGTATAGCTATGTTGCTTCTGGAACAAAAACCCCCCTCCCCGCGCCGATTCTGAAACAGAGCCCCTCCCCGCTGCAGATTTTGGCCTAGACTGATTTATCCCTTCAGCGACTTTGTTTTATCCCTCTAGCGACTTTTTTTATTATAATTTTTTATAAATAAATTTTTTTTTATCTATTGAGGCATGGTATTTAATTTTAAGTAATAACACATAATTTTTTATCGAAAAAACTTTGTTAAAAATTTTTTATTTATAGTTGATTACATTTGTGATTGATACTTTTATCAATAAAGTAATGTAACTTACATTCTAAGGCACATATTAAACTTAAAACTTACATATACTATTTCAACTTAGTATTAGATTTTTAAAGGAACGTGTTTCTTTTTTTTTACTTTTAACATTATATTAATACTGATTATATATTTCCAAGAAACATGTTTCTTTTTTTTATACTTTAACATAGCATAATACTTCTTTAAAATTATCAGTCTTTATGAAGAGTAAAAGTCATGAAAAGTAGTAAAACATCGTAAAAAAAAGAGGTAAAACATTGTAAAACTGGTAAAACATCAAGAAAAGTCGTAAAATATCGTTAAAATCATAGAAGAGAAGAAGTTTTTAAGCTATGGAAGGTCACTTAAATCTAACAATATAAACTTATTTCATAGGAAAAATTTTTAGGCTTCTTGCTAGTCTCTTGCCACTTCTGAAAAGAAGTTTTTGGTCTCTTCTTTGGTTTCATCTTCTTGCTTGGATCAGATGGAGGAGCGTTAATAACTTGCATAGTTCTTGCTGCTTGTACATTACTAATATTAGCAAGTGCTCTTTGACGCTGGGGTGGTGGTGGTGGTGGCATCAGTCTATTTTTCTCCTCATCGTCAGAGGTATTCAAATCCTCCTCAAGTTGCTTCGAGGTTGCACGAGGAAGATGAGAAGGATGGTAGACCTTCCTTCCACTATCATCATCATCGTTAGATCCCAGACAAGGCAACTTGTGTCTGTTTGAGTCGTTAACTCGACTCATACGACTGCATGATGGTGGATGCTGTCCTGCTGCTACTTCTTCTGAAGTAGCAGTTGGTAGAGCAGACGGTTTTCCTTCCTCATCTTCTTTGCTGACGAGAATGTCTCTATCACAAGAGAATGGCGTAGAGTTGACTGACGCTGGGGTAGAAGTCGTTGTTGTTGATGATGGAGGTGATGTTGTAGTCTGGGACTTTAACAGCGTATTTGGCATACGCGCTGACAGCTTTTCTTTCAGCTGGATTGCAGCTTTGACTGTGACTGCGACCGTTCGCCCTTTCTTTGCTCTCTCTTGAGCTGCTTTTCTGGATACGACCACTCGCCTTTTCTTGACTCTTCCTTGAGCGGCTCTTGCTCTCACACCTAGAGAGTGTGAACGCCAACATCTCGCCTCATACTGTGAGAAGAAGAAAAAACTTAAGAAAATGACGAGAAAAAGAGGCAGATGAAAAAAAAATACCAACCTCTAATTGAAGATATCTTTGCCTGGTGATGGTTACAAAGTGCGGCTCGCTGAAGGTTGGCAGGGGAAGATCAAGAGCCTCATTCCTACCTTGCCCATAGAAACCTCGGTCTCGAGGATCACAGTTGTCCTGCAAATTGTATACGTGAGATCTCTACCACACAAAAAAATATGATAATTACAAAAATCTCTTACCTTTCGTGCCATTGTTGCAACTCAAGAGTGAATACTTCACAGCATCTAAAAAATAAAAAATTGAAATCATTGTGATACATGAAATTCCAACATTTAGCATAAACTAACTTCCATTTTGCAATGATTATGATAAGTTTCACTAAAATTTCATTATGAAAGATGTATAATTGTTGAACTGAAGTATCAGATAAAATTTGTATTTTAAATCATATATTAAGTCAAAAAACAAGAAAATACATAAGCATCTCTCTCTTTCATTCCATTACCAAGTATCAAATCAGTCTTAATATTCACAATACTTTCAATATCAATCATAATGAAAAGTTTATCCGATACTTCAGTTCAACAATTATTCATATTTGACAATAAAATTCACTGAAACTTATCATAATTTACACCATCAATACAGAAAGATCATTTAGAAAAAAAACACACCAAGTATTCTTGCTAAAAAGTCCTTCAGGCAGCACACTGTCAGTTGAGGTTGACCAAAAGAGAGTCGCAGGTAGCACTCGTATAGCCAAGAGTTAGTTAGCCCAATAAGTCAGAGTAAACTCAGCTTGTCGCAAACAGCCTCACTAGCCCAACTTCTCAGCATCACTCGCACAACCTTGGTCAGGACACACCAACAGCACCAAAACCATCAATCATCAGTAGTAGCAGCAGCACCACCAGTGAAGAGCCAATCTACCATTACTGCCAGGAGACATAGCAGTCAAAGCTAAAGCCAGTCGGCGGCCACCACTTCCAAGTCGCAGCCAAAGAAGCTGGAGTCGTAGAAAGCTGTTGCTTATAGTCAACGACAGCTCTTCCAGTGCTCGTACACAATCCTCGACCAATGCTGTCAAGAGACTTTGTCTCTCTTGAAGCTGTTTATATATAGTTATATGGTTTACCAATACACTTTCTAAAACTCATCACACACATACACTAA
>JAWWMK010050074.1:0-10010 GCA_035047105.1 Galeopsomyia nigrocyanea
ATGAAAAAAGTTTCATGTCGATATCTTCATTAGGACGGTTTCTACACGCTAATAAAAAAGACTTACAATTTTCCATGCTGAACCCCAGCTGGCCCCTATAAGTAATAAAAATGTTCATCGACGAAAAAAATCAATATTTGAAAATTTACGATAAAAAGCGTGTTACGTGCAGTGTATACAGAAACCGGAAGGTCATTAACTCCGCACATTACCATTGCTAATACAGCGGGTGAATTTATTTGTCTAAGGGTGAAGAGCCTACTCGGTGGGTTCCTATCACCACTACGTAGTGCGTCCTCAGGTTGCGAATAGAGGAATGGCCCCTGAGGTTAAACACCCCTGATGTTAACTGCCAAAGCAGTCGCGGACAGCCGATAGGAAGGTCGTGGGTTAGACAAGCCCTTTTTTGGAAAGCTCCTCCGTACTGCTTTAACGCAGTAGGTGGAACTTACCAAACTGAGGCTTAGCGTGTACTTGCCTACATACACTACCCGGAACCAAACCTGAAACCTCCAGAAGAGTTGGGCGCACTTCTGAAAAAATAGCCCAAAAAAATAAATATGAAAGATAAAACAAATAGGAAAAAAAGTTATCAGTCTAGGGAATCGGAGGTCCAAGGCTCGGCGGCTGGCTAGGGTGGGAAAGCAGACCCACAGGCATCGTCAGCATGCCACTGCAGCCCTGCACCGGTGGATCACTTGGCTGGTTCATCAGGGTTAAATGCTACAAGCAGCGGAGGTTCTGTCGGCTGTGTGGATCGGGGGACTAGACGACCGCAGTCGGCGGTACAGAAGCTTGAGTGCCCCTCGACACCTCCCACTGTGGTCTGCGGTCCCCCGACCCAGACTTCAAACGGCATCCATTCTTTTTGTCCGAAAATCCCCCGCGTTCGACTTACCCGTTGCGACACGGTTTTGGAAACGTTAAAATTAGGAATGTCCCTCCAAGTTAAATTAACTCGTTGCAATATGACACTGCAACGCGACCTACGGAAAATCCCCATTCACATCAAGCTGGCCGCAGTAAATGGGAAAGGACACAGGGCAGCTATAGAGGTAGTTAAAGATGTACAATTTATTAATGACTGTCATATATTGTGCTTAAAAGTAATTTCTACAAGCAGGTCATAATTAACGTCCATTGCCCTACCGAGGACAAGGATGAAGATACTAAGGAACTTTTTTATGAAATGATTGAGCAAGTCTTTGATAAGTTTCCTGCGTATAGTACAAAAATAATATTAGGAGATATCACCGCGAAGATTGACAAAGAAAACAATCTATGGGCCGACAATAGGGACAGAAAGTTTTCATGACGTCAGTAATGATAAAGGAACTAGAGTTATAAATTTTACAGCATCAAAGAACCTATTTATCAAAATCACATATTTTAAACATAAGAATATCCACAAAGCCACCAGGATATCCCCAGATGTTGCCGCGCATAATCAAATAGACCATGTATTAATAGATAAACGGCGCCATACAAACATTCTCGATGTAAGATCATGCAGGGTAGCGGATCTAAACTCGGATCATTTTCTCGTAATAGTAAAACTAAGATTTAAATTAGATCTAAGGAAGAAATCGCTCAGGCTCAGCGGTCCGGTTCAATATAGATAAATTGAAAACATTATCGGAGGCATTAAAGTATCAAATAGAGATTTCTAACAGGTTCGAAGCCATCCAAGATCAAAGAGATAATAACAATAGTAGTGATTATGATGAGGAGGATCCGAAAATCCTATGGGACAATATACAAGATACAATAAAAACGGCTGCGAAACTTATTATAAGTATTAAGAAACCGACTAAAAGCAAACCATGGTTCGACACTGAATGCGAACTTTGATTTGAAAAACGAACGAAAGCCAAATTAATTAGTTTACAAAATGACAAAGCTGAAATACAAAGGAGTATCACGAGATTAGGAAAAGAACAAGTAGACTCTACAGACGTAAAAAGAGGGAGTGGAAAAAGAATAACATATTAGATATAGAAGCACATAGAAAACAAAATAATTTTCGCGAGATATACCGGGGAATTAATTCGATAAGAAAAGGTTTTCAAAGTAGAACGGAAATAATGAAGGATGAAAATGGAAATTTTGTAGCGGATGCAACTGAAAGTCTAACGCTATGGAAAAACTATTTTGATAAGTTATTGAACATACGCAAAACCTCCGTTGAAGGTAATCCCGGCGAAATCCATATTTGCGATCTCCAAATTGATGAACCCAGCGATAGAGAAATAGAATCAGCCATTAAGAAACTGAAAAATAATAAAGCTGCAGGTATCGACGACTTGCCGTCTGAGTTATGAAAAAACGGGAACGCGTGTCTCACGAAACAAATTTGTAAATTAATACGCGCAATTTTGAAAGCAGAATACATGCCAGAGGAATATGATACTATTATTATACCAATTTACAGAGAAGGAGATAAAACAGACTGTAATAACTATCGGGTAATCTCGGTTGTTCCTACTTGCTATAAGATCCTATCCAATGTCATCTTACCTAGACTAACCCCTTTTGCGAAGGAAATCATTGGAGATTACCAGTGTGGATTCCGCCGTGACCGTTCTACAAGCGATCAAATGTTTACGATAAGGCAACTACTAGAAAAGAAATGGGAATTCAATGAAGTAATACACCAGTTATTTATCGATTTCAAAAAAGCCTACGATTTGATTATACGCGCTCGAATGTACTGGATTCTGGAGTTCTTAAGTATACCAAAGAAATTAGTTAAGTTAATCGAAATCTGCCTGAGTGGCAGTAAGAGTAGAATACGAGTGGGGGGAAGTTTATCTGAAGAATTCTCTATTCGTGATGGCTTGAAACAGGGGGATGTACTCTCGTGCATCCTTTTCAATTTAGTCTTAGAATACGTAGCTAGACAGGTTCAAGCAAATCCAACCGGTGCTACTCTCAATGGAATAATACAAATTGTGGGATACGCGGATGACTTCGACCTACTCGGAAACGAAAGAGAAACAGTTGCCAAAAATGCGGAAATCCTCATTACAAAGGCAACAGAGATCGGCTTGGGAATTAGTGAATCGAAAACGAAATATATGGTAGCGGATAGGTCTGGGCGGAGTGACGAGGGGGATAAATTAACGGTGGGAAATATGGAATTTGAAAAAGTTGACGAATTTAAGTACTTGAGAACTATTGTAACAAACGATAATAACATTAAAATGGAAATCCACAAACGGTTGTACGCAAGGAATGGTTGCTACTCGGCCACAAACAAGCTACTAAAATCACGATTGCTATCTCGTAACATAAAAGTAAGAATCTATAAAACAATAATAATGCCTATTGTCATGTACGGATGTGAAACTTGGGCGCTGACAAAACAAGAGGAAAATAGGTTTAGAGTATTCGAGAACAAAGTACTTAGAAAAATCTATAGGCCGAGAAGGGACGAAGAAACTGGTGAATGGAGAAAACTGCATAATGATGAGTTACATGCCCTATATGACTCATCTAATATTAATAGAGTAATGAAAGCACGTAAATTAAGATGGACGGAACATGTAGCTAGAATGGGCGACGAAAGAACAGCCGGGCGAGTTCTGAGGGGTCAACCAACTGGTAGGCAGGCCAAGAAATAGATGGGAGAAAAATGTTAGAGATGACTTAAATAATTTAGGGTATAATGGCGCACGTTGGACGGAAGATGCTCAAGATAGAGGTTTGGCGGTCTCGGGTAGAGAAGCCATGAATTTTCGAGTCCCTAAGGCTAACTAATGACAATAATAAGTGTGAAGAGCTGCATACAATTGTTATTATTGGGAGAGATGCTTTCTGGGAGAGGATTACACAAATAAAGTATGATCATGGAATTCAAATAAAAGTTGAGTATATCCTCCTAATTGACAAATGACTTTTCCAATACACACAATAAGAGTTATTATTCGTTTGAGTTCTTGAAATAGGGAAATTGACTTCAACTAAATATCTAATCATTAATCAAATTGATCACAAAAAATAAGCGCGATTGGCTCGTAAAATCTCCAAATGGTCGTTGTAGTTTTTCTATCTCCCTCCAGAAAGGTATTCTGTAATATAAGAGAGAAACAAATTGTGAGAAAAGAAAATGTGACTTTGTCAGTGAAATAAGATTTCCCATATGCTCAATTCGTTTCAAAATCTATTTCAGTCATGCAAATTCACTACATAGCAATTTCAACAATTTTACTAGTCAACACTTTAATGTCAAAATCCAATTGAAAAGAAACCAGAATTTCACTTTATTGACTCATCGAGGAGTCCAAAACTCTCAAATCATAAAATCTTTATTCGTAAACACAATAGTCAATTTTATTGCCACCGAACACAAGAAAAGAAAAGTGAATACAATACACAGATATATATGCTTAGTGGGACTTTTCCCAAAATTAACTTGTTGAACAAAGCCTGAGGTACTGGAGAAACTAAACTTGAATCATCGTTAAAGCTTCTATATGTCTGTGGAAAAATTCTATCACTCAGCATGAATCTTTGAGATTGAGTGCTCTATGAAACATAAAAGCCATTCCAGTCAGCCAAACAGACATATATTCAACTTGAAACACTCTCCTCAGTCTAATCACAATTCTCATGCGAATAAAATCTCTAAAACTTTCATTAGTAATAAACCTCAGTCGCTTTGACTTATGAGTGAATCAATTTATTTTCTTTGCAATACCATTAGACTCATGGTTTTCTATGTAACAAAAACCACTACGAAAATTTTTTAGTCAAAAAATCATAATTTGTAAAATATCTCAAACTTTAAGTTGAATATGCGACTGAGAAATTGTAAATGCCAATCCCTCAAATGCTTAATAACCTTGAAAGTGTATGCAAAACTTGCAGCGAATATGAAATGCGTTTCCGCCCGACGAACAAATAAGCATTCGCACGACAATTAAGGCAACCTCAAAATGACAAATTACCTCTTCGATGATCCAGATCTGCGTGGCTTTAAACGTCGAGGATCGTGAGAAAAGGAGAGGACAAACGGGAAGATCGTAGACTGAGGAAAGTGAGGTATTTTCACGCTGCACACTGAAACGAGTTTCTAAAGAAACCCCGATGATGTACAACGTTGAAAATAGAAGACACTTCCGACGCGATGCTTGGCGATGCTTGGCTGGAAAACCTGCGATTTGCCGCCGTCCTTCCTCTGGTACGGTCCCCAAGATGGTCCCCCGCCTTGCCTTGTAGAAATGATGTAGAGAAAGCAGTCTCAACGCCGCTCTTGTGCGCTCGTTGAGGAATCAGCTGTGTGCGCGCCAGGCGTTGGGCAGAGAGTGAGCGACGAACGCTCTCAACGTTGCTCATACCGAGAATTCTCGTGCATGTGCATTTGCATACATGAGTCAGAGGAGAAAAAGATGCTGATACTTGTGACGTGACACGGTAACATGACCATTGGATATATAGGCGCGTTAAATTTTAAAGTCGCACTGTGATTTTATTTCTTTTTCTTTTTTCATTTGATTTGTTCGATTCTTAACTAATACAACAACGTAATGAGTATATAAAAAAAAAACTTGGAATTTTCTATCTCTTATAAATGACAAAATAAACTTGTTAAACTTCTCAGGATTGTGAGATATGCAAACAAAACAAATGCAACTTACATAACTTTGGAAATTCTCCATTTTTAAAATAAGAGGGTCAATTCAACCGTTGCATTAACTAGGGTACTAGTTGCACCAGTTCTCGCCAATGTTGATTCGTAACGAGTCAGCACTGACGCACTGCAGAGCTCACGAACGCTCCAGCGGCTACACCTCCCCCCCCCCCCCCCACGTATCAATATCCGCGTATATGTCGTATAATGATGCTGAGGGTATATAACACCTCCGCTGAAGGCCATCGACGGCTTATTACCTTTTCGTACGAACATCAGTAACGAGCGCAGACTCTCTTCACCGAGTATAGTAGCCAGAGGCTATTGTAACACGTCATGCTATTGTAAACCACCCATCTACTTCAATCAACCGTTTTTACTCATGTGTTAACCCTCGCACCAACATCGCCTAGTCCTGGCTAGACGATAGGCTGGAATCACGAAGCCACATGAACGTATGATTCACTTAACAGGCGTAATAAATTTCTTCACAATATTGCTTATAATTTTTGAGCAGATAAATATTTTTGAAAACGAAAAACTGCATCTTATACTACGGGAAATTTCCTAAAAGAAAAGTTATTAAAGAAACAATTCATTTTTCCGATCCGAAACACCGGTTGGCTCCCTTAATTCGCAAACGCCGAGCGTCAACGCATGACTACTTTATTATTTTCAATTATTATTATATTTCAATGAACCTCAAAATAAAAATAGCATAATTTGATTTGATGTTAGAATTATATGTTACCAAGGCTTCTCGAAATTTAAAAATACGAAATTCTTATCTGGAGTCTGTAGATTTTATAAAAGAATGTTTACGTAGAAATTCACAGCAGGTCGGTCTATTTAAAAAAATTTATATTGATCTAGAAACCCTCACTCTCATTCCAATATACATACGTATCGTATACGAAATAATAGTTGAAATTGTGACATGCAAAATAAATATTAATATATTTTTTAGCATATGGTGCAGACAGGTATGGCTGCACCTTATGGCGGAGGCGTATTTCCTTCAGTGAATGGAGTCGGCGGAGTTATTAATCCTCCCGGAACAGGAGAAATTAAATCGGCTTCTTCAGTTCCTGCTAAGGAGGAAAATCTAAGTACTCAGCAAATCACAACCGGAGGGCAGACTCCTACTAATCAACATTCTAACGTACCTGCACAAGCTCAAACAAGTTTTAGCCCCCCCCCTCCAAATGGCGTGGAGCAGCAGGCTATTGTAAGTTTTTGAGTTGATTTAATTTAAATATCATAATTTTCACTGATAACCGCAAGTAGTTACATGGTAGTCGGGAGTACTAGTAAACGCAGACACTTCTCACTTTATGTTTTAGTTTTGAATTTACTGAAAAATTTTCTTGTCTAAGGAGACTTCAAACCGAGTTTAAATGACAAATTCGTTACTTTGAACATTGTAGCGTCCTCGCCTAGGGCCGCTAATATACAGGTACGCGCATCTAACGCAAGATGGCTACCCGTATTACGGTACCTGCGAGCGGCGGACTGACCGCTCGGTTAATATATAAGGGCCCTTGCCACTGGCAGTCCCCGAGCGTCTAACACACGGATTGTCGACACAGTGTTACTGATGAGTCCAGTCGGAAATCTCGGACGAAACGCTTTTCTCCCTTACCGACTTCCTATCTCACACACAAAAAAACTATGCGCAATACGCCTTGATGATAATACATCCAAGGCCTTGCCATAACATAATCAAACATGATTTTTTCAAAGGTGCCATCAAAGCAGCAAATCCTATCTTAAAAAATGATAATTCGTTGCCATTCAGCTTTGTG
Source organism: Galeopsomyia nigrocyanea (assembly GCA_035047105.1). NCBI lineage: Eukaryota > Metazoa > Arthropoda > Insecta > Hymenoptera > Eulophidae > Galeopsomyia > Galeopsomyia nigrocyanea. The sequence goes on from JAWWMK010050074.1 coordinate 7,438, forward strand.
ATTGATTGATCAGTGAAAAGGCGCGGAAATTTGAATCTCGATATTTTGAAATATTTTGATGAAGCATGAGAGGGCTTCAAATTGAAATAGTATCTTATCGTCTATTGTACACTCATTTTTCTCATCCTCGATTTTTTGCGTCGTCAGTGCACTTCTTTGCCCAATGGTTCACCCATTATGGTTCGAATCGAAATCTGGAACCATTATTCAATTGCTTAGGGGACACCAAGAGCTATCTATTGATATAATCACATGGTCATGGTCATGGTTCTGTTTCGAGATAAAGCCCATGAAAATGAAAATTTGAAATTCGCGCAACTTGATTGGTCGGATTTTTTCTTGGAGATTGCAGTCTCTGGACAGGCCAGGATCTCCGGGGACACCTGGAGTTTTTCTAGGGTACCTGGCGCCCTTCCTCGTGGATGGTGTCCCGTTGACCTGGGGGCCACCCTGGCAGCTGGACATCGTCTTCAAGGACAGCTGGGCTTTTTCTGGAATATCTTAGGGTATCTGGTCCCCTTCTTCGTGGATGGTGTCCCGTTGACCTGGGGGCCACCCTGGCACCTGGACATCGTATACTGGGGCAGCTAGGGTTTTTGCTGGAGTATCTTAAGGTGCCTAATACCCTTCCCCGTGGATGGTGTCCCGTCAATCTGTGGGCCGCCCTGGTACCTGAATATCGTATTTTGGGACACCTGAGATTTTTCTGGATTATCTTCTGGGTGGGTGGATGGATGGATGGATGGACGGACGGATGGATGGATGGATGGAAAGCTTTTGCTCTCTGCGTTTGATTGGACTTGAGACCAACACATCTTTGAAAAGTGGCCGCATTAAAAAAATTTTTGTATTCAAGAGATACTTATAACGTTATTTTAGCGTTGCGTATTTTCTATTTCTTTTTGTATTTTTTATTGTCAATATTACTTTTCTGTATTTTTTTATTGTTATCGTTTCTAGCGCTGCAACGTTGCGGCTGTTATTTATTATTATTTTCTTACATGTTTTTTCTATACGCATTTGGTGACAACTGTGGCATGTTTAAATATTTTTTGCGCTATTTTCATGAACTCGTAATTGAATTTTCGTAATTGTATTCATCAATATCCATTCAATATTTTTTTTATCTTTTTTTTATCAATTTTTTTCATTGTCACATTCACGGTACATGCGTATGCCTTTCAAATTTTTTCGGTGCTATAGTGAACCTCTTATTTTAATTTTTTTATAGACAATTTCACGACAAGTGATTATTTTTTTTTAGCGCTACTGTGAAATTGATTGATACCGTAATATTCTTTTGGCTTTGCCTCGATTGAATACTTAATAATGTTATTATTATAAAAACTGAATTCAAGAACCCTGGGCGCTCCGAGCCTTGAACCCACGACAGTTAACCTGAAAATATGAACACAAGAACATCAGGCGCTGCGAGCGTCAAACCCACGACAGGTTAATCTAAAAATATAAACCCCAGAGCCCTGGGTGCTGCATGCCTAAAGCCACGACAGGTTGATTTAAAATCTGACTCTGCAAGCCTTAAGCTGGTAATCTTCTTGGTAAGCTTGGTAAGCTTGGTAAGCTTGGTTTAAGGCTTTCAGCGCTTAGTGTTCTTGTATTTATATTTTTAGGTTAACCTGTCGTGGGTTTAAGTCTCGCAGCGCCCAGGGTTCTGGAATTTACATCTTTAGCTTAACCTGTCTTGGGTTTAAGGCTCGCAGAGCCCAGAGAACCCTGCACTCTATGAGCCGAGATACAATATAAAATATAATTTAATAAATTATTATTATTGGTTTGTTCTTCAATTTGTCAGTAATTGAGAGAAATCAAGAAATATTCAATAAAACACAATTTTATATCATTTAGAAAATTTCGGACTATATAAAAATTAATACAATAACATTTCAAACATACGAAAATCAAGATAATATTTAGTTCAAGAAAATGGAAAACAAAAGGTTGATAAATAATGGTTTTTACCAACAAGAAATCCAAATTAGCTCTGATTGTTTCGCCTTGGGTAGTATTGAAATTAGTATCAGCTGGTTCAAATATGTTTTTTACCGTTGAATATTATTAAAATCCAGTTGAATGTAGTTTATTGAATGGAAAATTTTATGTTGGAAACCATAACGATTAAAATTCAATGAAAATCGATTTCGAATGGGATTTAATGGTCATTTTTACTGTTCAGATGGAGGATTGAAATTCATTGGACACTATATTTTTTTTTAATAGTTTTCAATGGATCTTTTTCAACAGGGTACAGCTTAAACGCATACCCACAGGAACTACTGGAGATATTCAACCATTAGATGTTTACGGATTCCGTATTTGGAATAATGTTGTTAGACAATTTTTAGACAATGTTATGTACATGGACGAAGACTTACAGCTGCACGATAGAAATAACATTCTAAAATTACAGTCACTGGTTCATAACCAGTTTTCATCTCCACGTTATCAAAATATATTCAAGTATGCCTGGTAGAAAATTGAGTACCTCGTGCATAAATCAAAGGATTTTGAAAATCCCGTAGACTTTAGTTTCGGAGATAGTTGCGGAACGCATT
>JAWWMK010050075.1:0-50358 GCA_035047105.1 Galeopsomyia nigrocyanea
AGAGAGAGAGAGAGAGAGAGAGAGAGAGAGAGAGAGAGAGAGAGAGAGAGAGAGAGAGAGAGAGAGAGAGAGAAGGGGGGGTTTATATCCGCAGCAAGGCAGCCCGCAACGATCTCGCATGCATACATCTCATTCTACGCTTTTAGCTCGCGCGCCTTTGGCTTTACAAGCGAGTATACCAGCTGATATTATGTTGAGATTCGCGATTTACAAGGTCAGTTGCCGCGGCGCTCGCGCGCGAGCACCTCGATACCCAACTCTCTTTTTTTTCCCTTCCTCTTCCAATGTATCCGATAATACTCGCGCATCATCATCATCATCATCATCATCATCGCCTATTAGATATGTGTGTGTATGCAAGGCAGCGTTTGAATAATATGTTTTAGCTTTCATTTTTTTTTTTAGAGGAAAAACTTTGCGTGACTTATAGCGATTGCTCGCGCACAACAACTTCATCCCCCTTTATATATACACACACACACTAGCTTATATAGGCAGGCCTTGTAAAGATCGCACAGGTTGTTAGCCATGGCGAGAGGAGGATTAAAACCTTGTGTTCTTCTTGTGTGTGTGTGTGTGTGTGTGTGTGTGTGTGTTTGTTGCGCAAATGCGAGCGAGCTTTAATATCGCGTGCAACAGATTATAAGAGAGAGATCGTCGCGGAATTTATAATGCGCAAAGGCTTATTTTATTGTGACGCGTGAAATTTGTATGTTTCTCTCTTATGGCGCGTGTATTATAGCGGACGAAACAACTTCATTTTGCACGCTCGCGGAGGGGATATAGAGGCGTTGTTGCGAGTGATAAATTTCGTTAGGATACGAGAGAGAGAGAGAGAGAGAGAGAGAGAGAGAGAGAGAGAGAGAGAGAGAGAAGAAGCTGTTTATTTACGATGATCTTCTTTTTTTTCTTATGATTTTGTGAATATTTAATTCATTCGCTTTTTTTTAATTTATAGAACAATTAACACGTTATGTTTATCGGCAAGCAAAAATCAATTCGAAAGCCATTTTACAGTACTCACAGGCACATTAGTCAGCCTCCAAATTATACACATCGCGGGATCCATCTAATTAAAAAGTAATTTATCGCTCGAAGCGGCCAACCTTCTAATGAATAATCAAATGTAAAAACTCGAACTAATTACCTATCTAATCAGCCGTCATCGTGCGAGATGATCTTTCTCTCTCTCTCTCTCTCTCTCTCTCTCTCTCTCTCTCTCTCTCTCTCTCTCACCATGCAGTGCAAATATTTACGATAACAAATTTGCTGCTGCCTTAATTATGATAATTCGAAAGCTAGAGATACGCGCACGCATTAACGATATATGGAATATTTTGCATACCAAAAAAATATATATAATTAAAGCTACCCTCAAACGACGTGCGCAGAAAATACCGATCTATGCGCACTTTTAAAGCGGAATTTTATCGCTACTTTACAATGAGAACGCACGCGTATTATAGATTAGGACGTTGGCCGCGGGATTAAATTGAAGATGCGCGCATTAGAGAATTTTCGCGATAAGTGTGTGGTGGCTTTTATCTGCGCGCTAATAAAATTATACTTTTATAGCTTATTTATCGCTTCACTTCTGTATATACTTCTCTATTTGGAAATTACTGAAGGTTTCTCTTTCTTTCTTTTTTTTTTATCTTGGGTGATACGCTTATAAGCTTCGATGAAATTTATCAAGAGTTAGATTTAAGCTTATAAACTATACCTTGTGTTTTTTTTTTCGAGTTAATATTTTTCTGTAAGTGCATATTTTTATTTATCTTATATTATTGAGATTTTGAATGTAAGATATATTATACTTTGGTTAAAGAATAAATGGTTATCAATATTGAACATAGGTGCGCGAAGTATAAGTCGATATTCTAGTAATATTTCATGTTGAGTGTATAAATCATTGTGGAAATTTAAAGTTAAATGAAACTCTTTTACATATTTACTTTCTTGAATCATTAGATTTCTCATGTAAATCTATGCATGCAAAAACTTTGAAATTACCAAACCCAAAATTAAAAAATCGCAATAACAAAAAAACACTCTCAATGAAAAACCAACAAACGCACAAAGTGCATCATTCCACATCGTTTCACTTCCCACCGCGAATACACAAACACACACACACACACGCACCCACAATCATTAATGCGGGTTCACTCTTCTCTCGCGAGTATAGCTGTTATTGCGGTAATGCCGGAGGGGGCGCGAGTGCACACGCGCGCGCGAGCGTTTGCACTTCCGACGATTCGTATCTATGATAAGACGCACGCGCCGCGCACGTTAAATCGATTTTCCCGTATTGCGCGCCGCCGCCGCCGCTTGGTTTTGCTCTTTTGTGTGCGTGCGTGTGTTAAGCTTTGAGGTTTTTGCGCTTTGATGGCTATTTATTGAGTTTTTTCGTTGTTTACGGAGAGAGATTCTTAAATTTGTATATATTTTATTTGGGATGGGTTGTGCGTACGTTTAGTTTGCAAACGAGGATTTTTAAAAATATATTCTAATTATTTCTTGTCATAATTTATAAATAAATAGTGTTTAGGATAAATTTTTGGTAAAATTAAAAATCAAAATCCGAAATATTATGATAATTGATATCCATAGTACAATACGATACATTGAAATAAAAGTCACTCGGATGATAAATGATTATTAATAGGTCACGATACGTATATATATATACGTGCCACACACACATACACGTTACACATGCCACATTTTTCTCCAAGCGTAAATTACATTGTTATATTGTTTCATTTACGCCTGGGCAGCATGATAGACGTAAACTCGCGAATAAATCAAAGAAAAAAAAATATAAAAGAAAAAAAAGTAAGTAGTCGAGCTTTACAATGAATCATTCGTTTAAATAGAATGTTAGATTCGAATCCCTTTTATTGTTTTGCATTGCTCGAGAGAGAAAGAGAGAAAGACTGAAAAAATTCGAAGGTCTAATACACCCATTTTACTTCGCGCGTGCGCGAGAGTGTTTTATAATATGAAAGTTCCACAATGGGAGAAGAAAAAGAAACAACGTATAATACATACACACACAGAGAGAGAGAGATACAGAAGACCTTGATATTATCACGTGACAAGTCACGAGCGCGCAATTAGAAATACGAATTATATGCAAGGAATAAGTGTGCAAGCGATCACGACGATCTTTCTCTCTCTCTCGGCTATAATAAGGGAGTTCCCGGACTTTTTCATCGAATGTATATCATTTTTATATATGCTACGGCTTCGATTTGTATCTACTAGTATACTCGAAGGCAATATGCCGTATTATTACAGTCAAATTACTTAATCTGTATGGGTGATACTCGGCGTGCCCTTTATGATTGATGAATTTCTTAAGGCTCTATACGATTTGTATCTAATTTTTTTTTTTTTCAACGATGAAAATACGAGATATATACTAGCGACGCATCGTTTTTCAAAAGAATAAAAAATTATTTTATTGCAACACGAAGTAAAAACGTGCATATTTTAGGAATTATGATCCCAATAAAATATGCGCTAATGTTGAGTGCACACACGTATACTTTACGCGCGCGCGATCGAAATCTCGGCAATAAAATGTAGCTTTAATCTTGAAAAGCTTTCGTTTTATCGCAATATACTTTAACCGCCGCAGTTACACTTCTTTCATTGGCAATAAAATTATAATCGTTAAGTCGCAAAAAAAAAAAGAAAAACGAGAGTACGCAGCGCTATTTTCTTCGAGGTAAATAATAACAGAAACGATTGCACTGATTTTTATACTGCAAAAAAACGTCTTTTAGCGATTAGCGATTGTTCATTAAATTGTACTATAATTCTCTTTGACCAATGGATATATACGTAAATATTTTTATTTCTTCGTAGAAACATAATAACAGAAGCAATAGCACTAATTTTTACGTTTGCAAAAAAAAAGTACAAGTATCCAATTTACATTAAGCGTACATTAAACTGGGAAAATCCAAGTATACAGCAAACATCCAATTTTCTCATTTTCCAACCGTTTACAAATCGATTTATATACCTCTGTAATCATCGTCGACGGCAACCATGTTGCAAAGGGTACAGCCCCCTTTGAAAAAAAAGAAGAAAAAGAAAGCACCGCCTTTGCGCGCGTGCGCGTTAGAGAATAAAAGCTGCGGTGCGAGTTAATGGAGAAAGAAAAGAAAAAAAAAATCGAAGTGGTGAGAGAGTAAATTGCCAAGGTCAGACGCGCGTATATATATTAGAAAAGCTTCGCCACCTGATACGCGCAATTAACGTTGCGGGATCACGTTCTTTGGTATAATGACATGCGACGTACATTGTGATTTGATTAATTTTATTATGATTATTATTTCAGTGAAGATTATTATAGCGGAATTGCCTTCTTGGCGGGATAAGAGAGCGAGGATGCGGTTTTTCTTTTTTGTGTCAAGGTCGTTGATTTTTTTTTCCTGTAATTTGTGCGACTAAGTTCTTTTTTTTTTCTTCAATTTGTCGTGAATGATTAGGCGAACTAAGGAGTGAAAATATATAATGATTCATTTTTTAATATTAATAAAACATAATGAATTTATACGATGTATGGCTTTTATATATATCTTATTATAATATAATTGTATACTCATGAAAAGTATAACATTTAAAAACTACTTAAAACAATTCACAAGCGAAATTCACGTTCATTAAAATGCTAATTAAGTTGCACTCCACTCGCGAATCTGACATCTCAAGTCACGACTCCAAAACTTTTTCTCCACACATCAATGTATACATAAAACCTCGAAAACTACTCAACACACCACATTTTTTTTCCTCGACAAATTGATACCTTACCACCTAATCTTTCAATCCCTATCTCAAAAGTAGATATATACATGCCCCGCATACATTTTTACGAGCGCGTATGTAGCAATCCACGCGCGCGCACAATGCTGTTAGAAAATTGATTTTCGAACGTACACCTTTCGCGCGCGCTCGCAAGTGATTTGAACGCGCGGTATAGTAAGATACATGTTAACGAAGGTCGCGTAGGATTTGTGAAAAGCTTGCCTTGTTCCGAGTGATTAATATGTCTCTTTAAAGCATTAGAACATTTACTCTCTTTTTTTTTTCTCTTCTTTGCACATATAGTCAAGGGTGAGAAAATCCGCGCTTTTGTTTGAAACGACGGATAATTAATACGTTCGGGTTTAATGCCTCGAGCACGATGAAGTTGTATTTATCGCGAAATTATCATTCAATTTTTCTTCTTTTTTGTCTCGAAACGAGTTTTATACACGGAAGCTCGACTCGCGTCGATATAAATAATAATAACGCGCGTATTGAGAAAACAATAAGTCGTCGATATATCAAGAAGAATAAATCAAAAAAGAGATTTTTCTCTCCGTACCGTCGGCAACACCATCGTCGAGAATATAAATTCAAAAACAAATACCTCACTTATATACACAACAGCCGCGCAGTAGCTATAATACCGCCACAACGGACGAGGGTTTAAAAGAAAAAAAGAAGGTATATAAGAAGAAGATAAGCGAAAAGTGCTTAGATTATCACAACGCCATTCATTATTGGGGGGGAAAGACGCGTACGTGTCGCGCCGACACAAGCGAAACGATATTCTCCATAAATCACCTGACTGCTATAAGGCTGCAGGAGATTTCACAAGCGCGAATGAAGTCGCGATCTTGAACCTTGCGTTCGTTTTAGAAAGAAAAAAAAATTATCGGAGACTTTATATACCAACAGTGGAAAGGGACGCCGCGCGCGCAAGAGTGTATATAGTGAAAGGTGCGTGGTGCACGTGGTAGAGGATTCGAGATTATCTATGTAACTGCCGCGACGGAAGACGCCGATTAGCTTTGGGAAATCGCCAGATGCACTTTGCATCGCTTCTGAAGTGTACTTACTTGTTTTTTTTTTAATCTTGTGGGTTAGATCGAAGGGATCTTCGAAGTGTGGGTATGTATGTTCGTGGTGAAAGATGATTATGTATCTTTGATTGTATCGATGGAAATGTATTTAAAAAAATTGATTGGATTAGACGTTTCCATTTCACGCGGACTTTCGAGTGGGTGAGCGAGCTTTGTACTGCAACTGCCACTGTTAGTATAAATCGATACTTCTGACAGTGACTTTACATTATCTGCTATAGCGTGCACCGAGAGTGAAGTAAGCTATGCATAATCCTGGAATATATTCACATGCTATGTGCACATTGAAGAGACAGGTTCGTAAGAATATTTATTCCACGAAACTTGTAATGCAAATATACAATGCTAAACTCACACCGTCTCTTCACTTCTACTCTCAAAGTCTTTTCGACAGGTGCTAATAGGCAAATTCCCGTATACATATCTCTTCGACATTCTAACGAGAGATTCCCCATGAGTATATATATGCACGTGGAGACAACACAACTATCCCGTGAGATGTCGGACTACTACTCGAAAAGTGTATTCTTTTCGTGCTCCAAAAAGTCGTGCACGTTCTTCAAACCTTCTTCTTTTTTGTTTCGTTTATTTGCGAGCTTTCTCTCGAGAGCGGATTTTGCATACGGGTCCTCGTGATTCTTGCCACTTCGAGTTATAGAAGACAATACGGAAGGGGCTGCTGCTGCTGCTGCAGGTGATTACTTGCCGTGTTTTCGACGACGACGCGACCTCGAGGTTTTTGGGTTGTTGTCGAATCGTGATGGACTTCTTCTTTTTTTTTTCATGATGCTCTTTATTATTTTACTTGGAGTTTGAGGGTGAGTAAGAGTAGGAAGTTTCGAAAAAAAATGGGAGCTTTAGTTATTTATGTTAAAAAGTTAGACTCCCTAATTCAAAGATCAATATTTTAAAATAAGTGGTTATTTTCAAATATTATTCTCGGGTACACAGTCCAGACAGCTAAGAAAATCATCGCTTCTGATCATTATTTCTCATCTGTATTGTGAGTTGTGCATGTAGATATCACTTCTATACCCGGTGTCATTGTCATTTTCTTACATACATAAATAAACAGCTACTCAAGATATTGTTGATAAATTCTTATTGATTTATATCACACTGTCGAATAAATGAATCGAGACTTGATTCGAATCAAGCTCTCATAAAAGAAATGTAGTACATCAGACTCAGAAGGTGATTCTATCATCAACCGGAAGCTGCCAAAGGAAACACGAACAATTAAAGTTCAATATCTCTCGATAACAGAGCCCGAAATAGAACATTAAACATTTTTTATAAAACTCAATCGTTATCCGACTCTAACGTTTCTTTACTTCATCAAGACAAAGTTATAGAAAAATGCTTATCCTCTATAATTTCTCACGCTATTTATCCACTTATCACACCTGAACAAACCAAAAAAATCTTCAACCTACAAGCATAACACAGCTCAACACGTTTTCAAGTCAAAAGCTTATTTAATGCAAGCAAGTATGCACAAAAAAAAATGCCTTTACAAAACACATGCTCGACTTTCGCGCGAGTGGGTCACACTTTTGCGCCGCGCCGCCGAGGCGCGCACAGAGAGCAAAAGGCCATTAAGGAGATAATTAATCGCGGCGCGAGCGCGTAGAGAGAGACCGGCCGACAACAGAACTGTATCTCTAATCGATTTATAATTCCCATCGTGGAAAACGGCTCTCCCCGGCAAAAATCGTTAACGCGATAAAACTCGATTTACAGCCCTTACCCCCCTATGTAAGTTTCACGCTCGAGAGAGGTACTACGCTTTATTAAATGTTCGTTAATGATCCTTAAGGACGATGCGCAAAAAAAAATATATATATACTTAATGTCAAAGAAAGGAGAGCTACTCCGGTGGTCATACCGATATTCCAGTAAGTGTCTTTTACGTACGATAAAGGTTAGCGTGTGAAAAGTGTACGATTTTTATGAGCTTCTATAGAATTCTATGATCTATTTTTTTCTGAACTACGAAAGTTTTAAGCATGTAAACTTCTTTTCAACATTATTATTTCCAATAGTGTTGATATTTGCAAGTTTGAAGATACGAGCCTGTCACAGTCGATTGAGATAACAGGAATAGAAGGTTTTCAGATGAAATATCATGAACAAATTTAATATGTGAGCGTAATGCGATGCAAACGCGAGTTAACTGTAAACTAGTAAGCACTACGTATACGCTAGAATAACAATCTACTATACGTTTTCTTCAAAAGAAAGATTAATCTCGATATGAGAAAAATACGCCTTCTCAACAAGAATTTATCTATAAAGTTTTGAATTAATTATGACGTTTTATATCAGTGTTAAGAGAAGTCGCGCTTTTTATAATTCAAATCTTTGATTTAATTTGTCATAGCGAATTTTTAATCTACTTATAAATTACCTCCTCCAACATTATTATATCATATTCGATTTCCATCACTTCTAATATTTCCACAAAATAATTACAATGTCGTTACCAAAAATCTAAATCCTTGACAATTTGGCTCGCTCCAAACTATACAAAAATATCAAAATTCAACGTAAATTTCCGACAAATTTCAAAAACAAATTATTTATCTTTATTTTTCAGGTAAGCCAATTATCTTCCACATCGATCTAACTATCATAACAGCAATAATCCTCGGTAAGTAAAATCTCAGTTACATATACTTTCAACAACAACACCTCAACGCACAGACTTGACTGAAAATGGTCATTCTTCCTCAAATAATGAACTCGCATGGCAAGCAAGCAAAGCAAGCCAAGTAAGCAGCAATCTAGTCTAAGATTTATCCTTTAACGCAACGTTGAAAGTGGAGAGAAAGAGAGAGAGAGAGAGAGCCCACCCGCCGGCATTTAATTAGAACGAGAGAGGTTCTCCTGGTTAATAAATCAGCTTGCAGCAGCACGCGCCACACACGCATCTTTTTCCCTGTGGTGCTTGCGTGCAATTAGCCCAGCTAATTAAGAATTTACTCGCTCGGGGAGGACTTCCTTTTATATATATATATATTTATGTACGATTAATTTGGCTCTCACGTGCGTATAATATATATTTCTACTTTTTTTTTGTTGGACGTGTGATGTAAAAACGTTTCGTGCTTTCGTCAGGTTGTTTTGAAATTTCTTACGACTGATATGGTTTGTAGACTAGGAATTTCTCTGGGATTAGTATTCATAAAAGTGGTCAATCGTTTGGCATGCAAATAATATATACCTGACGCCCTCGGAAATTAGTATAATTGGCACATTCTATACGTTTGCACGAATTTAAGTACATTTTAAGACGAGAAAAATTCAAGAATGGTTGTTTAACTTTTTTGTTGACATTAACTATAATTATCAATTACTTTTAATATGCAAATAATTAGCGCACATTCCTTAAATACTAATTAACTAAGCAACTTTGCATAATTCTCGACTAATGTCGTAATAATCGATCACATACCAACATCAGTTTATTTACCTTTAATAGAAAAAAAATTGTCAAACATACACACACAGATAAAAATCGAATTACTTAGCATAGAATACACAAAAGAGAGGGAGATACCTACAACTCTCGATCAATCGCGGAAAATCTCAATCGTTTTAGAATCGAACTGAACGTTGATCGAAAGCGTCGAGCTAAACAACAAACCCATGTCGTTTGTTATCTCTCCCTCTTTTCCTCCTCGACGGGCAAAATGCTCTCTTCTACAATGGGGCACACACAAACACAAACACACACACACACACATAGACGAGTAATGCGCGCAAATAATCAAAGTGATTCGCGACGACGACGACGACGACGATCGCTGCCGCCGCCTCGCTCTGTTGTAAAATGCATGAGTCCCCGGCATAGTGACTGATACGTTTTCTTTCCTCTTTCGTTTTCTTTTTCTTTCTTTCTTTTTTTTTTCAATTCGTCCGCGATACAGTTCATAGACCGTCGCTCGTTGGTAGTTGAATTTATTTATTGACTCCGAACGCTCGGCAGTTATTTTCTCTCTTGCACGAGGGAAAGTAATTTTTCACATTGTATATATATATAGCGGCATTTTTTTGTTGTTTCGTCTTAATACATAATCGAAACCTATCTCATGAATATTCGATCGTCCTCTTTTGCTCAATCTCCAATATAAACCCCCGTTGACTAATTTAAATATCATTCCCTAATATCAATGCAACAACCTGCCCCGCAAACAACGTAGAGAGAGAGAGAGAGAGAGAGAGAGATAGGGAAGGCCATTATAAAACTTTGATTAGACAATCAAGATTCATCTCAGAACCTCATCTCATCTCTCTCCCTCCTTTCAGCTCGTTTGGTGCACTACCCACGCGGATTGTTTTTTTTTCGACTCGTGGAAAATCGACTTTGTCATTATTGAATAGAATGCTGTGTGTGTTGGTGCTTTCTCTTCTTTTATATCATTAGTTATTGTTTGCTTTCTCGGCTGCGCGCGAGAGAAAGTTGAACGATAGAAGTATATAAAATCTTGCGGCATGGGATGCGTGCGCGTACGCGTCGATGAATGCATTACCGATGAATTTTCTTATAAATCGATGGGTATATACCAACTCTGCGAGTGTAATGGGAATTGTTGATTAAATTTTTAGATTTTTTTTTCTGAGATAGATCTAATTCGAATACCTTAAAATATGATTGTAAATCAGAATGATCGATGAAAGAAAGTGGAACGAATCTCAAATTAATTTTTTCTATCATTCTCATATAAGCACACCGTAAAGCATCAATTTTCAATTTCATCCGCGAAAAAACAAGAAAGAAGTCGACAATCGTAATTGTTCCTCTCTCTGTGTGCAACACGCGCCTAATCTGCATAATAGCCCAGTCTCGAGTTTTTCATAGTTACAACGCCCGCAAGAAAAAAAAAGTCCGTTAACCAGAACTCATCCCTGCAAGTACAGAGCCATTCTATATATGATGCATACAGAGAGAGAGAGAGAGAGAGAGAGAGAGAGAGCCAATAGCGCCGAGGTCAGCGCATTGTCCAAGAAGGGGATCCTCGAGGGCAAAAGGAGGATGGCTATATGGGATGAGTTGTGCCTTCATTGTCGGGGCGGCATAGCATTAGAATACATTAACGACTTTTTTTTTTCTTCTTTTCTTTCTTTCTCTTCTTCGTTATACACGCGTGCCGTGGTGTGCAACCTTTTTTTTCTCATTGTTTCTGACTAACTAGACGCGCGTGTGCCTTGCTGATTTTTCGGTGTAGGGCTTAATTTGATAATTGACGAGGATGCGATTGATTATTTTAAGATTTTTGAGGAGCTTATTAGCTGAAATAGGGAGAAAGATGGAGAATTGTGGAAGGATGAAGATGCGCAGAATGAATATTGACTTGTTACATTAGTTATTCTAAAGTATTGTAATATTTAAGTCATGTGACGATGAGTTTCGATATTTCGGTCTCATCATTGACGATTTAAAGCATTTCAATTAATTACTCAACTGTATAGCTTCAGCGTTGGAATATATAAACGAAAACATTGTTATTCTAATTGTTAAATTGCAGCTACATCTCTTGAGTATTTTCACTGCTAGCGACAAATTTGAAAATTTTGAGCAGATGTTATTAATACCAGCACTACATAGAGATGATTGATTAGGATATTGCTACTTTTGTTGCATGATAGGTGTCCTCCGATCTCAAGTCGTTTCTTAGACCAAAATACTCATTTAATATAATAATATAGAAGCGTAATACTTGGTAAAGTATGATATGACAGATAGAAGAAAGATATATGTTCTTCAACTGAAAATAATAAAAAATTATAAAAATTAACTAAATTAAAAAAATAATAACACTATCATTCTTACACAAAAAAAACTTCAATATTCGCTCTCTCACAGAAAAAAAAGAAGAAAATTCTCAATCGTCACTATATACAACAACAACAATAGCCATCACACATACACTATAAAAGCTCAAAGTGCGTCCGTCACACGCTCTCGATAGCGATTTAGATCTCGCTCGGCGGCGGCGTCGGCATTGTGCCCGAGAGCGTCAACGGAGCCCGCATGTATTGTCGATCGCGCGGGTGGGACGTCGAGAGAGAGAGAGAGGAGGCTCGATTATCCGACCTGTTGTGATAAGCGTCTTAGGAGGAGCGGATAAATACAACCTATTGTCGATACAATAGTGAGGCGCAGGCGCGTTGGGTGATCGGACGACTATGAAGAAACAAAAATTGTGGGAACAAATTTTTTTAATTTCTACTATGAGTTTGACAACGCAAATATATTATTATTAGTATGTACGGTGTGAATTAGAGGTGTAGATGATATGATTACGAGGTGTGTATAAAGTTTAACTTGGAATCGTTTCGGTTTGACGATAAAGCGTGAAAGTAATTTGCAAGTATTTGTTCGTGCAAATTCCAACTTTCGAACATTTACACAGGAAACTGCACGAATAAAAAATTCACCTTTCGTAAAATCTCCCTCTCTCTCTCTCTCTCTCTAATTATATACAGCACGTCCAAACTCGCAAAAAAAAAGAAAAAAAATTTCCCAAGTGGAATTTTCCAGTAAAAAAAAATGTTTTGCATCTCGGCGCAGAGGCTCTCTCGCGCGGCGCGTTTCGCGAAGAGATCGATTTCGCGATAGTTGCGGTGTGTGTCGCTCGGTTCGGCTTCATGGCGCGTGTCAAGAGTCGGCGGCGACGGTGCAGCGGCGAAAGGCCTACTCTTTTCGTCTCGGGATTATACAGCCTCTGCCGCGTATATATAGCCCGAAGCTAAATCAACGGCAGCACGCCTCTTATATACTTCTCTCTCCGCGTGCGCGCAACACACACTGCAGTGCAGTGCAGTGCAGAGAGAGAAGAGATAGGACATAAGGCGAGGTTTTTCGATGAAGAAATTGAATCATAAATCAAAGCCTTCGATACACTTATAAAGCCTCGCAATTTTCCTTTTTCCGCGGATTTTCTTCTCTATATATACATCGGTTGCTTGTTAATTGAGCTGAGGCTGCTGATGCTGCTGACATCGATTCTATCGATGCTCAATAACTCAATGATTCTCTGTATTTTTTTTCCCTCCTAATGGATAAATATTATTGAATATCGACGAAGAAAATCTTGTATTTTTTTTTCTTATTCTTTTTCTCGGACCGATTAAAATCAATTATACCGCGCTGCAAGCATGAGCAACTGATCGAGGAACGAGGTTATAAAAGAGAGATGTGCGCGCGGTTGTATTGAAATTCTTGGAAAAGTATACGAGCGCGAAGAGCGAGAGCTATACAATCCCGATGTGCAATTATTAATCACTCGATAGGCTCATTGAACGCCTGAACTCGTGTCCCCACCCTGTTTAGCGAAGCGCCTCGCCTTGCAGTAAAACACGAAATTTCATCACATACACACACACACGTACATCGTATAGTGAGAGTTGTTATAGGTACGAGATAACAGCGTATTTGCAAGCAACGTGATGCTATTTTACGTCAATTTGCGATGCTTTTTATGCACATCGCGATTCGAGTGCTTGCGATACTTTTTTTTTCTTTTATTTATTTTTTTTTTTGGTTGGGGGTGTTTGGTTAATTAAAGTTTGTATTCGGATTGTGGTAGGTGCTGGGCTATCTAGTGTTTAATTTTTTTTGCTGCTAAATATGATTGTTTAGATGAGAAATAGCCTTCATTCAACTAACATCGTGTTAATAATAGCCTTCATTCAACTAACATCGTGTTAAACATTCGAGTGTTTCATGTTTTCGACAATAGATATCAGTACTGTAAGTGAACAATCCTCAATCGACAAAATTGTCTTCTATACACAAATAACTCACCGTTAGCAAAACTTATTTGTTAAATATGAAATAATAGTCTCATGACACATTCTGCTTGACATCCAGGTACACCGTCTATCTGCATTTTCTTGATTTTTTAATAGTAGCATATTCAATTACAATAATACATATACCCGCAATATATTTCCAGTTACTATATAATATAGTACAAAAACGTTCCAACTATGAACAAATACTCTTTTTTACTAACTGAAATATAGTATCATTCACTATAGAAAAGGTAAACGTTACTCTAATTTTTAACTTTTTCAATTTAGTCAGATTCAATTTGCTAAAGGTAATGAAAAATGTAGTATAATTTACTATATTTCAATAACTATAAAAAATAGTTTATTCATCTACCATGCTCTCTTAACTTTTCAAACAATATTATAGTATGGTTTACCATAAAAATTATTATCGTTTACTATATTCCATTTTACTATGCAATATAGTAAAATTTAGTAGCACAATTTTTCTCGGTGTAACAACTCAAATCAAGTCTTCTATTTCATTAGCAATCTGCAACCAACAACAATACAAACAAAAAAAATCGCAAAAGCTCGAAACGAAACAAATCAAAAAAAAAAATGAAGAAAAGAAAAGAAACAGCAATTCCTACCGCTGAAGCGCGCATATCTATCCCTCTCTCGAGCTCGCAGCAACAGCAGCAGCAGCACGAAACATAAATCGAGCGGAAGGTATATTGCTGCGCGAGTCGTATGTTAATTCGGTGTGTGCGACCTCTCTCTCTCTCTCTCTCTCTCGGTGCACTGGCTGACCTCGCGAGGTATATATACTAGCATGTTGCATCGCGGGGGCAAGGTGCACGCTGCCTCTGCGGGAGTGGCGCTCATGTGTGTGTATGTGTGTGTGTGTGTTTGTCTGTTTATTCTCTTATTTTCCTCGACGACGATCATGCGATGCCTCTTTAATTTCTTGCTTTTATTAGGCCGAGTGAGAGGAGAAACTATATATATGTGCAATGTGCATGTCTTCATTTGCGTTTGCTCACGTTTTCGAAATTGTCGTATGACTTCATTTTTGACTTTCAATTGACATTTCCAAATGAAATTCAGTAGGTCAACGGCGCGGTGAAGTGCAAAAAAAAAAAAAAATTAAGACGGGGAAAGTAAATTGAAGACGAAGTACGATCGTCTGCATCAGTCGTGCTGGTGATTTACCGATGCTCGTTGAATTACATTCTACCGACTTGTTTACCGTAATTCACATTGCAAATGGTGAAGTTCTCTTTTCAAGTTTTTTTTTTGTTCATCCGGTGTATTTCTCGCACATTTGTAACGATAATTTCGAAATTATATTTGAAAATTATCACCAATTTGTTATTCTTCAATTTCTTCGTCTTAAGATTTACCGCGACGTTAGAAATAACGTATAATTTACACACAAAAAAGTTCAACTTTTGGTATATATCAATTTCATGCTGTACAGAATCCATTCACTCCTTATTACCTAACAAGCTGAACACAAAAAAAAAAAAAGAAAGAAAGAAAAATCTGTTAATGATATAAATCCATCGCTGCCTTGGAACGATAAGCCACCACCCAAGCGCTAATAACTCTCCACGCCCAATCGACCCATCCCCAACGTGGTTTAAGATGTGTCTAGGCCGTACCCATGTATATCTCCACTTCTATTTTTTTCTGCGCGCGGAGAGCTTATTAAATCGAACATCTCTCGTCGCGTATACGCGCTAATGGAGCTAAGGCAGAGGTGTGGTATTATAGCATCGCGTCACGCCGCGGAGACAATGATGGATGTATCATGAAAATTTTGTTTTTTTTTTTTGGCGGGAGGGTGATCGATCGTGATCTGTAAACTTGAGTGTTGTTGCGAGATCTTAATTCGAGTTGAGCAAATGTTATAATTACTCGTGGCTTTTTCTTTTTTTTTTGGAATTAACTATAGAAAATGACGTGGAGTGAGTGTATAGTGATGTACCACACGAGTTTGAAAGTTGCGACACGGTAATGCTGATTTTTTTTCTTTTTACTGTAGGCGGTGGCTTTTTTTTTATCTTTGAAGGGTCGCGACGAGTTTCGGCTGTGAACGTCATAGAAAGTAGTGCGTTGATAAATACAATAATTGCAAAAAAAATTTTTCTTCCAGATAAGTTGGTTAGTATAAAAAGTTTTGAAACTTTTTTTATTATTACAGATTTTAGAAAATAATTAAATCAGATTCCTCGATGTTCATATCTAGCCACCAGAAAAATACTATGTTTGAAACAAGCAGACTCGATACTATAAGCAATAATTGGTGTACTGTTATAATTATTGAATCTTCATGTTCGTATTTTCTGATATGCATAGCACAGTGGCATCTTTTGGCAATTGGTAGAAATTATTTGTATTAAAGAAACAAATCATTAAGATAAATACTCAACAACTTCAATCATTATGTCCATGCAATCAAAATCAAACACAATGCAATGTCAAATTTTTCAAAGTCTACGTCCTTAAAAGAGTGTCAGTCAGTAACTCTTCAAGTACATAAACTCGTATAGCCTAGCCTCGCCGAAAAATTCCAGAACCAAAAAAAAAAAAATAACGAAGCGATCTTATCGATGTAAATCAGTAGATCGCACGTGGCATCGCTCAATTGCACAGCCAAGATGCCGCTCCTCGCGTGCCGCCGCCTCTCATCGTTGCACAACACCTTTTGGCTGCATGCAGCAGCCGCACTTTTAAAATCTCGCGCGCGCGCCGCGCCACACCAGCTGTTCTTTAAAGTGCCGGGCCTCGAAATAAAAAAAACACACACACCGAACTCGCGCTCCTTACTTAGGAGTGGTGTTTGCCGTAGAGGAAGAGTTCTTTGCCTTTTTTTTCGGGGCGAGAGAGACGATGAGACAATTTCGTGAATTGCTTTACGATATGTTGCACATACAGATTTTTGTTGTTGTTTGGTTTGGGTTGTGCGATTGGCTAATAGATGGAATAGGTGTAGATTTTGTTGTTGCTGTAAGTAAATGTGATTTTATGTTTATATATTTATATATTTCACGCTGACATAAATCACTACATGAAAAAGTTTCTGATGCTCAACATCTTTATGTCTAAATGGTCAGATGGATAAGTACGTACCCACTATGCAATACTTGTTGAATGTGAAATTATTAGTATTATACCATTCATAAGAAATTCATAATTGAATTATACAATAATCCTTTAATCAATCGTGTCAAACAAAACTTACATTTCGCACTCAATTTCATTAATTTATCGAAAAAAAAAAAACAATCCACATAAATCATCGATTCCATTCGAAATTAATACGAAACATACCCGACTCATGAAAATTTCAAGGCGTTCCACAACACCAACAACAACAACAAAAAAACCTCGGCAATTGTTTTTTAAGCGCGAGAGATGTATTATCATCCATCCCAATCGCGCAAGTAGAGGTGTCGCGCCGCATCATGACCCTTTTTTTTTTGTCCGCGATGTACATCTCGTGCACGAAAAAGCGACGACGACGACTGCGAAGATCGAGCGCGTTTGCTGCTTTAGTTTATACACATATATACGTATATAGTTCGACGTTACACGACGACGACGACGACGACGAGATTCGGGAGATATGCTATGTGTGTGTATGTGTGTGACATCGAGGCCGCGCGCATGGAAAATCGGTTTCGAAGCGTGATTGGCGTTGCTTCGAGAAAGAGAGAGAGAGAGAGAGAGCGTTCTCGCCAGATCGCTATCGTTTTGTATTTAGAGTTGCATTTGTAGGACTCGCCGATTGTAATATGTTGCGGATAAACTCGCCTGATGTTTTACCAATTTTTCGCCTTATCGTGTTTGAAAGTCGTTCTCTTTTTTGTTTCTTTTCTGTATTGTTACATTGATTATGGAGTTTGGAATTGTTATTTTGATAAGTTAAAAATAGAATGTATTGATTCTTCATTCGTAAATTATTGTGATCAATCTGTAAACAGTGATCTGATTAGTAAGATTAAAAGACAAACAGATGGAGCTCAATTTTTCCTTTCCATATGCGTTGTACATTACTAAAGTAATTAAAGCGATTAATTAATATTTTGAAATTAATCAATAATTTGAAAATAATTTTCTTTTTACGTTGAATCACAGTGACTTTGATTCAAAGAATAGAATCTTCATATAGTCGCCTAAGTTTAAAATTTAAATACAAAATGTCAAGCAAAAATTAAAGCATCCAATATGAAAATCCCGTAACATAGTCAATTCAACAACAGCTCCAAACGAAAACGATCGATTTATCAGACAATCATTCGAATCCACTCGAAATTCCGCATTGATGGAGTGTGTGCACTAAAAAAACAATAGATCGGAAAAGTCAGATGAAAAAGGCATATGCGAAAGAGGGAGAGAAGAGACAGAGAGAGAGAGAGAGAGAGAGAGAGAGAGAGAGAGAGAGAGAAAGAGAAAAGAGCGTGTGTATATGGTTGGCCGCTGTATACCGTTCTGATTAATGGGCTACTCGGGTTTATCCGATGTGTTTTCCTATATATATACGCGGTTGCCACAAGCTCTCGCGGTATTGTCGCTCGCTCGCCGCCGCCACCGCCACGGACACATAAATCCGAATTCCGCCGCTCTTCGTCGCCGAGGAGCGGCAAGGGGACATGCTATACACACCATGGGCCGCGGTCGATGCAAAAATGTAGAGCAGCGCAAGATGAAATGCTGGTTGCTGCTGCTTCGTATATGTTTATATAAGCTTGAAACAGGTGCGATATTTATATGGCTTTTTATTTGATTGTTTTGCGAGTTAGAAAATGTGTTGGTGGTGATTTTTTCAAATAATAATCCAATATCGGTGGCCACTTGATAATTTGAATTATCTTTTTCAATTAAATACAGTAATTAATTTTAAATGAAATCAAATTTCTATTGAATTTACTCCGATTGAAAAACTCAATCGACCAGATACAAAATGAAAGAAATGTTAACGAGATGAAACATAGATTCAAGATTTCTCTCTGATTAATAATAATACTTTTACAGGTTCATTGATTATACCAAATGAATGATAATTTAGAGTCATTTTCTTCAATATCCACACTTTCATAAAAAAAAGCCGTAAATAAAAAAAATTACCGCAAACCGTATCACTGAAAAAACAAAGATACCTACGAATTCCCAACAAGATCTAAAAGTCAGTGAAGAGTACATCTCGATGCTCGCGCATTAACCCACCCACACAGTAAAGTAGAGAGAGAGAGAGAGAGAGTGAATCGCGTGCAGAAACGGCGGCGGCGGCGCGTCATCGCGATGCGCGGTTGCGAGGCCGCCTGCTTATCTATAAGCGGTGGTACTGGCGGCCGCCTCTGCATGTTTGCTGCTCCTTTGAAGTTGCCCCAGCATATTTCAGCGGGGACGCTTGTAGATCACGGGGTAACAAGGCAAAGCGCGATGTGCTCTCTCTCTCTCTCTCTCTTTCTCTTTCTCTCTCTTTCGTGAGGGCTTTTGCTTACAGTTTTATTGTCGTTGCTTTCCACCATACTAATGGCAATGTAGTGTGTAATTTTTAATTTTCGCTAAAATTTTTCAAAAGTTTGAATTAATTTTTATCAACATTTGAGTTGTGACTTTCTTTAAATACAATAATGTATCGTGAATAGATGTATCGTTGCAGCACCAACACTAAAACAAATAGCTTAGCTTATTTACCACTTTGTCTACGAAATAACGGAAAGCTACCACGGTAGTGAAAAAATATGTGCCTATGTCGATCAATATCCATCGCAGTAAAACTATTTTCAAACTGCTCTACCAGTTTGAGAAAGACACGTGTACTAATGAAAAAAAAAAAACAAAAGAAAATGCTGATATTTTTACATTTCTGTATATTTCCAGCAAAACTAAAAATTAATTTTTTATTCCGAAATTCAGTTTTGTTATACTAATTGAGGCAACCTAAAATTATGAATATTTGTTTGCCACGCGCGAAAGACACTATAAAACTTCTTTTTGCAATCGATTCTGAAAGTTTTCTTAATAAATGACCTGAGTTTTGAAATAATCAATTTACCAAAGGTACATTCATTACTATTCTAAACTCAGAGGAAAATTCATAGAATATGTCTTCGAAAATTCAAGAAATGTAAGCCCTCAACCGTTTGTTTTCAATGGATCATCAAAAGAATTATCATGAAATAAATGTTAATCAATTCTTACTTGTATTGATTTTCTTGAAATAAAAATAAACAATATTTTTTATAAATTAGAATATATAGAAAAAGGAAGGGTAGAAAAATATAGCCTTTTATTCACTATACACACAACTTTATTCATTGCTTACAATACAATGTCGATAATCATATAATAGTAGATCTAACAATTCGTGATATTTAAAACATTGTAGATTAATTACATACATATAGGTGCTATAACGCTCGATAATATTTCGTATTTCCAGAACTATGCATACATGTCGCACTCTAATTACAATGACAGAGAAAACCAACACGATATAACTTCAAGTTGAGAATATGATTTTTGAGTTGATTATACTACAATTTCCCTGATTTTTCTATTCGAAATTATAATAATATAAGCGTTCAAGAAAGCTCTTTTTGGAAATTGTATTTTCTGTATCATGAAAATATAACCAGCAAGCAATTACATATTTCAGTGATATTCCAATATATAGTAACATGACTACTTTTTGCAATAAAATAAACAAATTTCGATGACAAAAGCAAAAAAAGACAAACTAAATCCACCGATAAGAAATATCAAAATATTCAACAACATCGTTTTATCTGTGTCTACTATTCGCTCATTATTATGGCTACTCAATTCAGTTTTACTATGTTGATGCCTTAATAGATTCAAGCCTGATTCCAAGTATAGTTGAGAAATCTTATTGAATTTATCGACGTATGGAGACGATCTCTCAAAAGCAAATGCCCTGAACTCAAAATCTAATGAAATTTTGGTTAATTTCATGATTGGGTTCCTTTAGAGTTTTTATACTTTGTAATGAGATTTGATGTGTACGAAGATTTTACACAGGCAACTTTTCTATAATTGCGGAGCATGTCTATACATTTATCAGAAGTATCAATGATCTTTGCCTTTAAAATGAATCGTTGAAAATTTTCGTCAGATAAAATACGTAAGTAATAATTAGGTATGCAGATAGTCAGTGGAGATTCAATAATGGATTCCAGATCGCCATAACTTATTTCTTCGCTAACCGTTTCGACTGCAGTTAATATCGTGAAAACTTCAGCTGAGTACTTGAGTGATAATACAGTGAGTGTGATGAAGATTATTTTTTCTGTTATTTTGAAAGTCCTCATTAATACTATTTTTCCAACTAAAATTTCAAATATATATTCCATTCGCCAAGAAGAAGGAAATTTAAAAATTGTGATTGTAACGAAAAAAATTAGTACTATTGCAAAAAGTACAGCAAACCGCTCGAATATCACTACTGGTATTTTGATTTGAATAGTGTTAATTATTGGTACTACAATACTCAATTGACTAGTATCGTAAACTTTCCCTATTACTACAGATCGGTTGAAGAATACTGTATGTATTTGACTGGCAAATGCATGCGCACTTATTTTGTTAGTCTCTAACTTTTCAAGTGATTTTATCAAGTTTAATCTAAAATTTTTTCCCTCAATGATGTCAACATAATGGTAATGTAGTGTGCAATTCACAGTTTCGCAAAAATCTTTAAAAAGTTGAAATTGCAGTCCAGAAACACGTGATATCGTATTGTTACTTTCTTCAATAATAATGTACGGCGGATAGTTATCCAGTTGCACCGTAAACGGAGTAGCTTGCATATCTATCATTTTGTCAACAAACAACTTGCTCGCGTTATCAAACGTATGGTTCAGCAGCATATTGCTAAAAGGATTGTAGCAAAATATCTGTGCCTCCTTTTCTTTCTCAACACTTAGAATGGTGAAATCAAGAAATTTCAAAGTCCAAGCAAACTTTAATATTTTACTAAATTCTTCAGTTGTGCAGTGATCGCTGTTTAGTAATATAAGTAAACACATCGGTTTACTTGGTACATTGGAAAGTGCAACAAATGAAATCAAAATGTTCTTTATTTTCATAAAGAGCCCATCGGAACTATTGCCTTTTTCAATGATGATGAATACATTTGAAGATCTTGGATGTTTGTCACTAGGTAAACTCAACGATGAGCTATCGCTGATATTTTTTAGTTCTTGCAAGTCAATAGTAGTTTTCGGTAAAGAAGGCACTTTCTCGAAAATGAAGTCAGTTTCGATGTTGCAGTTGACGAAAAATGTGTACTGATAAATGCCCATATTTTTAAGACTTTTTTCCAGAAGTGTAACCCAATTATTTTCTTTCGATCCAAATATTAGTGTGAGCATATAGGCGCCAGCAAAATAACGTCAAATATCTTCATTTTTGATCAACTAATTTTCACAGCATCAAATCTGTTATTTGGTGTTCAAAATTCTACAGCAAAAGTTAGTGAAACTTATAAAATAATCATTTACAGAGGATATTTTTTAAGATGAACTAGTGGAAAACTAAAATAAATGTATGACTATCCGTGTAGAAAGCTACTGTGCAACTGAAATAAGTATACTTAGTCATGTCGGTTGACACAACAAAACTGTTTCCGAATTGCTAGACCAGTTGTAAAAGAACACGTACGCTGATGCAGAAGGTCAAAAAAAATCAATATTGATGTATTGATATTTGCGTACGTTTCAATGTCAGAACTTTTTTTGCGATCGATCCCGTCTTTTTTTCTGAAAATAACCTTCCTTTTGAAAAAAAAATTCCAAAGAATTCAGTGATAAATGAATTGACTAAACTTTGAAAATTCTAGCATATTTGAAAAAGTTGTGTGATCGGGTCTGTAATCAAGAAGTAAGTTTCCACTTCTCTAGTATGTAGTTTCAATACATCATATAGATAGCTTGCTGCCAGTGATATATCACATTGTGGTTTTATGAAAGAAATTATAACGAGTGTTAGATCACTCGTTACGTCTCTCAAATTCAATACTTATTTCTTGCAATAAAAGATACAAAGTTCAATGATGAATGAAAAAAAAGACAAACTATACCCCCCGACAAGAAAAATAATTAAATTAAATAATGCCATCTTGCCTCCATCTATTATTTGCTCTTCAGGTCTACTCAATTTACTTTTGATATGTTGGTGCCTTAATAGATTTAAGCCTGATTCCAAGTATAGTTGAGAAATCTTATTGAACTTGTCGACGTATGGAGACGCTCTCTCAAACAGAAAAGCTCTGAACTCAAGATCTAATGAAATCGGGGCAAACTTCATGATTGGATTTCCTTCGGAATTTTTATACTGTGTAATAAAATTTGATGTGAACGAAGATTTTACACAGGCAACTTTTTGATAATGGCGAAGCATATTTACACATTCACTAGAGTTCTTGATAATCTTTGCTTTTGACATGAAACGCTGATAATTTTCGTTAGTCAAAATAGATGCATAATAGTCAGGTACATAGATATCCAGTGGAGATTCAACAATTGAATCGAGATCGTCGAAGCTTAATTCTTCGCTTACCATTTCAATTTCTGTAAGTAACGTAAAAATTTCAGCTGAATACTTGAGGGATAATATAGTGAGCGTCATGAAAATTATTTTCTCTGTTATTTTGAAATGGCCCATTGATACTATTTTTCCAACTAAAATTTCAAATATATAATCCATTCGCCACAAAGAAGAAAATTGAAAGAGTATGGTTGTAATGAAAAAGATAAGTACTATTATAAAAAGCACAGCAAGACGTTCGAATATCACTGTTGGAATTTTCATTTTTATAGAGTTCATAACTGGTACTATAATACTCAATTGGCTTGTATCGTATACGTATCCTATTACCATCGAATTGTTGACGCGTAGTGAGACAGAATCGGCAAACGCACATGCATTCAATTTGTTAGTCTCTAAACCTGTGATCAGTCGATTCCAGGCTGATTTGACATTCTTGTCATTAATAATGTTTGCATGAAGATAATAATGTAACGTGCAATTCACAATTTCACAAAAATCTACAAAAAGCTTCACCTGAAGTCCATCAGCACGTGAAATCGTATTATTTTTTACTTCAGCAATATTGTACGGTGGATAGTTAGCCACTTGCACCGTAAACGGAGTACCTTGCGTATCTATCATTTTGTCAACAAACAACTTGCTCATGTTATCAAACGTCTGGTTCAGCAGCATATTGCTAAAAGGATTATAGTAGAATATCTGTGCTTTATTTTCATTCTCAACAGATAAAATGGTAAAGTCAAGAAATTTCAAAGCCCAAGCATGTTGCAATATTTTGCTTAAATCTCTGATATTTAATTGATTGCTGTTTAGTAACATAAGTAAACACATTGGCTTACTTGGTGCATTAGAAAGCACATCAAATAAGTTTACAGTTTCCTTTATCCTGGCAAAAAATCTGCCAGAACTATCCTCTTTTTCAACGATGATGAATACATTTGAAGATCTTGGGTGCTGATAAGTAGGCAAACTCAATGCTAAGCTATCTTTGACATTTTGTAGTTCATGCAGGCAAATGGTAGTTTTGGTCAAGGATGAAATTTTATCGAAAATAAAGTCAATTTCAATGTCACAGTTGACGAAAAATGTGTACTGATGCATGCTGAGATTCTGGAGACTTGTTTCCAAAAGTGGAACCCAATTATTTTCTGTCGATGCAATTATTGAAGGAAATACGGATGCAAACAAAATAACGTTGAAAATCCTCATTTTCAATTAATTTTTATAAAATATCTGATATTTGATTTTTAAAATTTTATAACGTAAATTATCGAATCTTTATAACGATTAGCCTCAAAAAATATTTCTGAGAATTTCATTAGTAGAATAGTTAACAAGTATGACTTTTAGAATTTTCCTTTTCATTTCTGAACAAGTATGACTGTTCAAGTGGAAAGCTATTGAACGACTGAAAGAAATACATTCACGAGCGGACACGTGTCACTACCACGACACTAAGACGACAAAACTGTTTCCAAGTGTTTTGCCAATTCATAAAGGACACGTACACTGACGGAAAAATTCACAAAAGTGGAAATGAACATTGATTATTGATTTTTTTTAGTTTTCATTAGAGCTGAAAGAAAAATTTTTTTTTCTAAATTTATATTTGCGTCGATAGCAAAGTTTTCGCTTCATGAATACACATATGTGACAAAAAAATTTTTATTTGGTACTCGAATCCAGCGTTTGTCCAAAAATAAATAGCATTTTTAGATAATGCTAAAGTTAATATTCTTCTAAATTCGTTGGCATGGTTTAGCAGCATCAATTATACCTATAATTAATTAATTTTTGATAAAATTAACGGTCCGTCAGATTGTAATAACAATCATACATTAATTGATAGCACTGGGAAAATCCCTTTTTAGTAAATTTATTCAGTTATGACGAGTGAAAAATAAATAGAAATGACTAATTTTGGATTCGTATTTATAAACACACAATTTGTAACCAGTACAAACTTTATGTTATAAGATAAATACCGACAGATGGAGTTTTCATGTCTGCATGTACTAAACATAATTGAAGTATTCAAATTATTCAGTATTGCATTGTAAAATTAGAGTAAATTGTCATTTAACTGTGATTTTACAATTTAGCTAATATTTAATTTTGATAAATCTGGTATTATTATATAACCACACGAAACAAAAGTCCGCGTACAAAAAAGGCAACATTCTATTTTCGTTATATATCAAGCTCGACAGCAATTATTTGCCTACAGCTTAATCCGCTCACGATCGGAAAAACCGAAAAAGAAAGAGACTCCAAACCGAGCTTGTCGAATTTTTCCAGCATCCAATTTGGCATGCCACTGCCAAATCGGGCTACTCTTCCTATTCTACGATATCCATGCTTAGGTTTAACTAGCAAAGCCTCCTTATACTTCTCTCTCCCTCTGATTTCGCAATAAACTCTTTTAAAGTTTCTCTCACTGAACAAAAAAATAAAAGAAGAAAAAAATAAAAGCTCATGCAAATCTCCAATTATTGTTGTATTCCTGCACGCACGTGAAAGATAACAATCTGCTGGCGCTGCTGCTGCTGTTGCTGCCGGACAGAAGATGGATCTTCTATTAGGTTGGATTCTAATGCGATCGCGGCTGTATATACGTAATTGGGAGGCCTGCAAAACATGATCGGAGAATCGCGATCTTTCTCTCTCTCTCTCTCTCTCTCTTCTCGGGTGTATATATATGTATTGCCCTGCCCTTCTTCTTTACGTATTCCGTGCACGTCACAACACACTGCAGCACTAAGGCAGGCCTCCTTTTGTACATATTGTGTTGCACGAGCTTACGTAAAAAAAAAACATTTGTAGGTGCTGCGCTAGCTTGTGCGCATAATTTCGCTTTGATTTTGGAATTTCTGCCTGATGTTTTTTGACACGGATCTATTTGACAGCTGATGATCTAATCTGTGTGAAAGAGATTATAAAGTTATTTTGTTGGTATGCGAATGTTGAAAGATTCTTCAGTTAGCTATTGATAAAAAAAAAGAAATTTGCGTATTTATATTTGATCAACATTCTCGTACTATCCAAGCATTTAACGTTATGAGCTATCGTGAGCTATTTAAGCACACATTCAAAACGCAATGCTTACGACGTTCGCGCTTGTAATTAGCGGGAGGCCCATTAAATTTATCTTTCATTTTAAGAGCTACTTTATAAGTAAAAGTGCAAAACACGAAAATACACTTATAGTGGTTTCTCAAAACTCCACCCGCATATGTATACTTTCGCGTTGCTAATCGTATCCTCCCTTGTTTTAGTAACTTTATGTGCCTGTATTCTTCGTTTTTCAATTGTTCTGGTTGGACTATATTTATCATATCATTGTTGCGTGCAAAATTTTTTTTCATTAAATCGAAATAAATAAATATATGAATTAAAGAACATTCTAAACATTAAATCATTTCTTAGGCATAATTTATATTAATGCTGATTACTTATGAAACTATTTTACAAGACAACTATAAAATTCACTAGGACAGCCCGAAAAAAAAGAAGAAATTCCAGCGCGCACCAAGATAGAAATAATGATACTCCATGCAGTCGACGTATAATTTCGCCATAAAAGTGCAAAAGGTGTCTGATTGATTGCAAGCCTCGTATTTGTTGGCCAATAATTTCAGCACGTTCCAACTACACGAAATAACGATTACAAGTGCTAACACGTTTTCCAACTTGAGAATTCGGACGTCAAAGCGACGTTTTTTTTTCTTTCTATCCGCTCGTCGAGGAATTTTCACCTCACGACGTGTCGTTTTGCATATCGCTGCGAATCAATGAGGTATTCGAACTGCGAACGCGCGGCGAGATAAGTATAGAGAGGCCTTTTTGAGGTCGCATGAGAAATTGAGCGAAGGTCAGGTGCGTATTTTTGCTGATTTTAGTTGGAATGGGGTTAGATTCGTGGCTGTTTGATGTTGACTTTTCCGTAGAAAGATGTGATTCTATTTTTTACTTAATTTATTATGTGCCAAGTGTAATTCTTTTCTATCGATTTTTAACATTTGAATTTTTTTATTTTTGTTTCAGGTGAGTGTTTATTTCAAATTTGAGCTGAGTTTCTAAAAATTTTGGTAAGCCATTACCTAATTAATTAACTTATGCAATAAATAGAACATACATCGATTTATACGAATCGTGATTTTCATAACTTGCTATACGGAAGTAAAAAAAAAAAAGTGCAGCCAAACAGATTTCGTTCAACTCGAGTCAT
Source organism: Galeopsomyia nigrocyanea (assembly GCA_035047105.1). Taxonomy (NCBI): domain Eukaryota; kingdom Metazoa; phylum Arthropoda; class Insecta; order Hymenoptera; family Eulophidae; genus Galeopsomyia; species Galeopsomyia nigrocyanea. The sequence goes on from JAWWMK010050075.1 coordinate 27,523, forward strand.
GATATCATGAAATCGGCATTCACACAATTCAACAGTCGCGGATATACTTTTCGAGCACTTAAGGTTCGGAAAATTCATTGCTATCGACTCGCCGACATTTTTATGTGTGAACTTTTCGTAGCAACGCCTCGTTTGCTCTGCTTATTGCACTTTCGCTTTCGGCGTGGTATTGAAGTTTATAATGACTATTAAGAGGCGAGAAGTGTATTGTTTCTGTATGTTCAACAGGTAAAAAATTATTCCTTTATTTTGGAATTGTGGCAACTTTAATTATTCTCTACTGGCTGTTTCTCGCATTCGATTAATAATATATAGCTATTAAATGAATTATTCTCCAAGTAATGCTGTTGTATATAAATTTATAAAAATTATGGAGTACTGCTATAAATCATATCATTTTGTAACTACATTTTTAAACACTAGGTTGATATTAGTGCTGGCTTTTGCGCTACAAAGTGTTAACGTGATACAGGATAAAGTAATGATTATTTTCCTTGAAATTCGCTTAATTTTTATAGTTCAATCTCAGATTATTGGCTAATTGACAAACTATTTGATTTTTACCAATTCTTCCTCGAAAACCAACAAAAAAAAACAGCCGTCAAAGACGCAACCGAGTAACCAATCTTCGTAACTCATAAATGCATCGATACACTTTGTCCGGGGGGATCTCTCACTCCCCAATCAATTTCCATAGGGCGAAACCGTTAGCCGTTGTAGCCTCTTTCGCACGCGCGCGCAAGGCAAGCGGGCAGATTTACGCGGAGGTTTTGCACCGCGCCTGGGAAAACCGACGCTCGCGCGTCCATCAGCTCACTCGCCCAGCAGCTCGCTCCTCGAGTGTACTCTAAGGGGATCGCGGCAAAAAGATTAGGCAGCAGCGAGCGAGTAGAGCTACTCTCTCTCTCGCGGCGTTGAATTATGCGCGCAAACCGCGCTAAGATGGGCCTTTGTGATGGATTTTTATCGTTCTACTCTTTTTTTCTTTCTTCTATCTTATACGCTGGGGAAAATATTGTCATTTTATGCGTGTTTTTAGAGATTGGTTTTTTAATATTTTAGGAGTTTGTGAGCAGTTGGTTGCAAGGTGTTCTTCGACGTTATCGATAAACTGAATTCATTTCAATAAGTTGCTTTTGAAGAATAGAATGTTTCTGATTATATTATTAGAATAAATTATTCGTCACAAATGCAGTATAAAGTTCTAGTTAAAGAATAGTAAATTGTAATAAATTCCACAAAATTTATATTGAAACACCAGTAAATGGAGCATGATTTATCATTTCTGAATATGAATAAAGACAGTTTTGCCGATTAAAGTTGAAAGAAACAGTGAATACTTTGATAATATTGACTAAAAATCATGAAAAAAATTATTCTTGTTCTGAAAGTTTACTTATAACAAATGAATAGAAATTTTATTTATTAAATGCTATATTTCACACAAGGCACAAAAAAAAATTAAAACTTCACATCAAACGCACGCTCTAAAGTCTAAATCATCATCTTGTCTCGAGCACCGCACATCACAGCACCAATTTCTTGCTTCCTCGGCGCATATTGCGCGTAAAATTATCGACACGACATATATAAAAGAGGAGAGTTGATGCATGGGGCGCCCGCGCCGCGTTGAGAGGTGGTGACGAAAAAAAAAAAGAAAAAAGGCGCGGCGTCGGCGCTTTTCTTTTACGCGCGCTACAGCAGCAAAAGACCTTCTACGGGAGAACGGCCATTTTCGCCGCGTTGAATTTACGAGCCGGTTCGCGCGCGCTCTCAATTTTTTTTTTCACTCTTCACCTCGAGGGATGGGAAAAGCCGCGAGTTCGCGCGCTAATGTTTTAATTATGAAAGTGGCTGTAAGCTGTAAGAAGTCTCTCTCGAAGGGTTATTTATCGAGGCTTGTTTTTACCATCGTTTCGACGATTGACAAATTCGACACCCGAGGTTATTATCCCTTTTCTTTGCTGCCTTTTGCCGGAAATGGTTTCATTCTCACGCGGTGCTTATCCGTAAACTCAACTTCACACGAGATGATTCTTTTTTTTTTATTAACTCTCGCTTATATGTATAATTGAATCGAGAATGTAAAAGTGAACTCTTTTATTTATTTATTTTTTTTTTATAATCTCTCGGTGTAATTTATAAGTCGCAGTTAAATTTTCACACAGCGGGAGGCCAATTACAACTCGCGCACTCGCACGCACTCGTAATCCCGCGCGGCTATGAAAATCTAACGACAACGACTTTTCAGCGCTGCTACTGCCGCGTTTTAGTTGAAAAAGAAAATATATATGTTCTGGTTTTGCATTGAATGCGGTTACGTGTGATATTTAGAATTTTTTTTTTACGACTGCGTTCGAATTTTATTAAGCACCACAATCGATCGTTACGAATGATTTATTTGATTGATCTGATCATTGTAATTTGTTTATGGATTGTATAGTTGCGGTGCGAGCTGGAATTCTTTTCGTTGTTCTAGGTTGAGCTTGCAAAATTGCGTGTGTTATTTTTAATAGATTTTTTTCAGTGTCTTTGGTGCAATAAAAAAAAATATTTTTTAATATGATGCATTTTACAACACGGTTTTTATTTTTTTTTTGTTTGTAAATATTGAATAGGTTATTTAATGATACCAAGAATTTTGTAAAACTAAACTTAATTTGTTGTTTAATCAAATTTGTCGTTTTCATTACTCTACGGCAATTTTATACTGTTAAATTTATATTGAAGCACCGATAGATGGACATGAATTCTGTATGTGATATTATATTTGTATATACTATATTATACGATATTAGACGATAAACTTTCATCTATATTACAATTCTATATGCAGATGTTGCTTTATGTCGACTATTTTATTCTTGCTACTAATATTGACGTAGCATTATAATGCTAATGGTATACCATCTAAAAATAACGAAAAACTCCAAAAATTGTACTCTCTCGCTCAAAATTCTTCAATTACTTAATGATTGACAGCTATCCGTTACGCGCATCTCTCACTTTTTTCAAAAGTGAAAAAAAAATCACTTTGTCGGTCATTTCTCCCGAAAATCAAAAAGGCCCACGGAGCGCACTAACACTCCCATTTGTCTGGCTTTCAAAGAATCAATTTAAACCTCATTTTTACCAAAAGAAAAGAAACAACAACAACAAAAAAAAAATCTCCAAAATTAAAAAAAAAAAATAACGCGCGTTTCCACGAAACAAGTATGTATAGTCATTTTTTTTTTAAATCGCGCGAATGGCTTGTACCTCATGACGCCTCTTTCGCTTGGACATCGCGCCTCCGGCTTACACACACACACACACACACACACACACACACATATACACAGACACTCTTGGCGTGCAATTACGAAAAACGCTCGGTCGCTCGTTATTAGAGGATCGGCTGCCTGCGCGCGCGCGACGAAAAGAGAGGCGCATGTACCACGAGAAACGGCCTGTTCAAGAGCTTGGTTTATGAGAGTTTACGAGATACACGCTTGCCGCTGTTGAGAAACGGGGGAAATACCGCTTTCGTCCTGATTTTTTTGGAATTTAACGCGAAATGTTTAAATGATAACATATATATATATATACACTCGGTATCTTTAAATTGGAACACGGAGTTAACTTCATTATCTTTCGCGTCTTTCAGCATACCGTCGAAAATAATATATATATTTCGAAAGAATTCTGTATAGGTACAACGTGTATGGAAATATTTTTACGCAGTTCTAAAATTAATTCGTCGACTAAACAATCGTCTACCTATTGCGCGAGTGTTCACTTCGGGAAAAACAATTTAAGCTTAGTAAAGGAGGATCATAGTGTGTTGTTCATGGTATCGCGTGCTGCAATTTTACTTCGACGGGCTTATATATATCCACAGAGGTGCCTCATCCTCGTAAGTCATGCTATAGGTGTTCGACGGTAATGACCCTTTCGGCTTCTTGTTTTACACGCCTCTCTCTCTCTCTCTCTCTCTGCTCTCTCGGCTTTTTAATCGTGACGTATCGTAATACGGTCCTTTATGTTTTCATTCGACTATACGTCGATTATTTTTTTCCAAGTGTTATATGGTTGTTGTGAGACGGTTAATAGAAAAATATTATGTGGTTTTTTTTTCAATTTTCTATGTGTTACTGGTTTGCTTGTAATTTTTTAAAATAATTTTATATTACAAATAACACAGCTGTTTTACGCTAAAGGACTGATCATTCGTAAAATAATAATAATTTCGAACATAATAGATATTATCACCCAGTAGAAATTGTAATATGCGAAGAAAATTCGGTTGAGCGACTAAGGAGAATTATAATAATACTTTATGTATATTTCTAGATAATAAATTATACATATTGATTGTTCAAGATATTAAGATCTGATGAGGACTGAAAGTATATTCAGTGGAAACGTTATCTATGTTGCAATAAATAATTGATCACTTGAGATCTTAGATCAATTAGTTTATTGTTCAATTATTTCACCCAGACGCTCAACCGAATTTTTTTCGCATAATAATACTTTCGATCTCAATTGTTATGTATGTTGCTACATTTAACACGTTTCAATGAATCTTCCAACAGCGTAAACTTCGCAAACGATAATCTACCTAGTGACTGCCTTTTGACTTACAAAATTTATTCATAGAGTACAGAACTTTCACAAAAAAATCATTTCCACGCAGTTTTCCCCTTAGTCTGATCTAAAACCATCAGGAAGCTTTAACAAACACATAATACGAAACCCAAGAAGCGCATAAGTATTATACGCGTGAACGTGAATTGCAACGCAGTGTATGTATATATAATGTCTCTGAAACTTGTTGTGTATGTGTGCGTGTGTATATCTGATCGGTTGGAATTACGCGAGTGCGTATAAAAGCAAAACTTATATGCTACTCGCGTCGCCGTACATCATCGGACGCGCGCGCATAGCATTGCGAGAAAAGATACCCCATCTTTCTCTCTCTCTCTCTCTACCGTGAAGTTTTGTCACGCGGAAGAGCGAGGATAATCAGGTTGAACTTTACGGTTCGTCCTCTTTTGGCTTTTATCTTCGCGAGAACGAATGTGTCGCGAGTTCTGTTTTGTTACATTTTGCGAATATTCTATTTCACTTTTCTCGATACAAAAATAGTTATACATTTTTCTAGTCGTCGAAGTGAAAGTTGTGTGAAAGAAGAAAAAAAACACATCGCGGAAATCGATAAACTCTTTTTTCGATAAGTACCTCTCGCCAATAAACATCGCGTTTGTACGAAATGATTAAACGCCGTATAAATTGGAAACATTTCGTATAATATACATCCATATAGCGCGCTGGTAAAATTCTTAATTGCTCGTACATATATATATATCCGATTTCACTATATATATACGCGTGGCTTCGTGTTAAAATCAATTCTGAAATATCGTTTTAATTTAAGAAGCTTTATGCCGCTACCCTCGTCCTCTGTATGTATCGTGAATTAATATCTATCGAATTTTATCCCCCCCCCCCCCCCCCTTTCGATATCCGTGAGATCGTATTATACGTTTCCCAGATATATCGTTTTTCTCAAAAAATTTCGCGTTCTATATAATGCAATATTTATCTATGCTCTATCGCTTCCTTACAAGCTCGCTAAAATGTTCGCGGCTGTTACGAGCTAATGATAGTTTGTTCAATTATTGCGATTCCTACATTTTACGTAATAACTATTGATGTAATTTACATAATTTCTCGAGATTCGTGTGAAAAATTTTCTCACAACTCTAATTCGATTAAAGAGGCAAACAACTCTGCACAGCCGGCGAAGGAAAAGAAAAGCAGTGTCATTGGCGGGGAGAGTAGAAGAGAGAGAGAGAGAAGCTTCGTTTACCGCTAGATAGGATGACCCAGTTAGTCATAGGCTCCTCCTCGTTCATAGAGTGGTGGCATCGACATTTTCTCGTCGGAAAAGTCGGGACCAATGGAGTTAGGTGTCTGCGGGGCCTCCCGCCTTCTCTGTCTCTCTCTCTCTCTCTCTCTCTCTCTCTCTCTTTCTCTCCCACCCGTGATGCCCGTGAAATCTACCTTGAGGACGCGCCTCTAGTAGCCCGAGGAGACGTTGGACCTTCTAGCTTTTTTTTTTGAGTTTCAATGTAATACTTAGTTTGTTTTCAGATGAAAAAAAGTGATATTTTTTTCGATTATTTTCGGTTTAGGATTATGTATACTGCTGCAAAAATAAATTTGATTGTAATTACGTTATTTAGTATCGAATGACGACTGATTGATTAACTGATTGAATGCTTAGTCTGCCCGACAGATGGAATTAAATATTTTCGTGGCGATCTATAGAGTAAAATTATTTATTTTATGTTATAAGTTTATCGTCTTTAGAAAGTCATCGTAATGAATTATCTGTTTAAAAAATAATACATTATTAATGTGTTCGGTCGTTATGCAGCATTAATCGAGATACTTATAACAAAAAATCTTTCATTAACATAATAATCAATTGGTTATCATTGAAATTACTCGAATTTTCTTACCTCGAAAAATTTCTCTCTTCAACTTACACTCGTGCATCGCAACGTCGGTGCAATCGCGTTATAATACAACCGCAATAAAACAACAAATCACGCGCGCGAGAGATGTGCAAACGCGTTCGCATCCATCATCGCAACCGTATAGCGTACTATACTCGCGAAGAAGTAATTAAAAAGTTGCCCGGAGGGGCTAAGGCAAATGTACATTTGGTAAAAGGCTTAAAGGATTCTTTCCATCGTCTCTATGTGTACGTTGAAGTTTCAAATCAGGGCAGATATATACTACGATGGGAACTAGAGGCTCGTGGGAAAAAGGTTGGGCTTGCACATCTTGTCGTTAAAGACGCGTCATTAAGGTTAAGCGCGAAACTAGCCTTATGTACCGACGATGATTGTGCTGCGGCACGCTCTCGCGCGCTGCTCTTCCCCCCTGGTTGATTGAGCGCTCCGCGGTGCTCTGCTTTGATACGGTTTTGTATCTCTCTCTCTCTCTCTCTTTCTCGCGGATGAGACTGAATTATTCTTCGCCGATTGATGGGATTGTATTATTGAAATTCTACGTATTTGCGCTATGCGATGTTGATCGAGTGAATGTTGATTGAATTGGATTTTTAATTTAAAAAAAATGATGCATGAAATTATTATTCACTTTGATGCTTGAATACCTTTACCATGAATTTGCCAATTGAAAAATATACAATGTCAAATAATCAATTGCTTATGAGCTTTTAATGGCTAAAAATAAGCATCTGAAAATTTTTGAAACTGTAATATGATGTTTCTAAGTTTAGAAATCTATTTTTTTTAACTATTTAAAACGTTAAATTTAAAAAAAAACGACCTGCATCAGAAAAAGAGTTTAGTCTGAGAATAAATCACCCAATGTGTATTTTATGATTAAATAATATATCAGTTTTGAACATTTTTTACTAATTATATTTCAATACCGATATCACCATCTATGATTAAGGTTTAGCTAAAGTGTACTTTGTAACGGTACCAAAAAAAAAGAAGTCTAAGAATGAATTGTACAGATACAATACGTGTGACTATATAAAACACAGCTCAATGACTGTTGTATTATAATGCATGACAGGCCGGTAATTAGTAATGGTACGAGTCACGTTTCTCAGTGTTCCAAGAAAAAACGTCCAATAGAAACGATACATTTATATCTCAACAAAGGATGAATTACTAATCATGATCATCAAGATTTTCGTGTCACAGATGTCAAATAATAATAATTTTTGAATAAGAAAAAAATGTAAATTTCCATCTATTTTTAAGAAAAACTATCCTGTAGAAACACTCCCAAAAATGAATACAGAACAGAATTTTTCTTACCAAATCTTCATGATTATCACCAAAATTGCCAACACTCCCCTACAATTGCTAATAATCGCGAGCGCTCGACAGTTCATCCCAAATCGATATCTTTGATTTTGTAACGATAGATATGCAAAAACGAGCGCTAGCCGTGTCGCAAGAGAAAAAGGAGTGATGGATAACTGCGCTAGAGAGAGCTAAATGGCGCAAAAAAGGATTTGATCTAGTGAGATTCGAAGCCGACACAAGGGCAGGGATGGAGTGTAGCAGGCGATGAAGTAATCTTCGTTGGCAATGGGCAAATTTTGATGGATAATAGGCCGTGACTATATCTCGGCTCTCGTAAACTTGCGGACGGGTTGGAGAATGCTTTTGCCCCCTCGGGCTAATCTCAATGACGAAATTATTAGTAGTGAGTTGTGCGAGGATTATATTCTTTTGCTTTTGTCTTTGACAATTGATGAGCGTTTTCGACTCATTAGGAGTATTAAAAAATATCAATTGTGAAATGAATTTATTTTACTAATAGTGCGTATTAAAAATTGACAAGATGTACACGATTTCCGAGTGTCGATTTCCTAGCAACTTATGACAATCTTCAAGCATCACGAAAATAAAGCAGAAAAAAATTGAAAACTGTCCCCTCGGGCTGGGAATGAGTCACCGCTGTACCTCCCACAAAAGAGCGGCCGCGAGAACTATTGTCCTATGGCCACACGAGGCGACGGATCTCGCAATTCTTCCTCTCTCGGTATATACTCTCGAGCCTCACGACCGACAAGCTGAGCGCGCAAAGCTGCGCCCTCGCGGTCCCCCAGAACCTCTCGAGATATTGTGTTACTCATCGCGAGCTAACAAAAAAAAAAAAGGATTCCTCTATTGTCGCGACTGAAGATGCCCTTATTTGCTTGACGTGTATAGCAGTTTGTTTCCGCTTTTGTGATGAACTTGTTTTCCACGCTGATCGAACATTTTCTTCGATGTGATCGATGGTTACTTTGGCATGAATTTGTGAAATATTTCGAATCACAACGTATAATTTTATGGTCTTGAAAGTACCTTATTTTGTATATATTTGCACAATCGAGATGATAATAAACGTGAATTATAATATAATAATAACGGTACTGCGAAAATCATTTTTTTCATTTCGCCGAACGCGAGAATTCTTGACCGAGAATGGTGCAATTTCGCTTGAATTGTCTTTGTCTCAGTTTTGTTCCCAAGAGGTTTTTGAAATCGATCGGCATTAGGTAAATTTATGGTGCTTCGTCATCGACTCCCTCGACAGCGTGACATTCTTTGATTTGTACCGTTTAAAGCGACTGCCGCTTGGCTATTTGTGGCGTTGGGTTCGATTGAGTCATTTGCAAGTTTTTTTTTTCTTTTCTATCATAGGGCTGTTTCGCGTTGCAAGTAATGTAAGAATCATGAAAAATTTTAAATTATTACATTTTCGTTAGCTAATATTGAACAAAATGTCGTTTGAATGTTGAATGTAAAGATGAAAAAATTGAATATGCCCCCTTAATAATTTCGAACTAAAACTTAACCTTTTTGAATCAATGTTTCGAAAAATATTGAACTCATTTGACAAAAAAAGAATACGAAAAAAATTAACTGAATCAGTATGATGAAAAGTAATTTTAATTATTCATTAATTAAAATAAACGAATTTCGATTAAATTTGTATATTTATCAAAATCTTTAAAATTACATTTTCATTCTCACACGCAATGAATAATTTCGTCATTCTCAACTAGATGATGTTTGAATAAATTAAATATTACTTCCGATACAAAAATAATCATTCATGTGTCATAAAATTCACAACTCATCGTTAGATATTCGTATAAATATATAATGTTGTTTTCAGTTCGATTGGATTTTTCTTTTCCGATTAATTGAAAAAGAAATGAAGCTTATTAAAACATATGCACAAAAATTGAGCCCATAAATTCAAACACTTCTATACAAAGTATTTTTTTATACCTTCACCACAAAACCAAGCGTCAAACAACTCAACAAGCCCCATAAATTTTCGCTGCATATCAACAGATAGCTCGAAGCGTCAAAACGCGATTTCTCTCGCCAATTTACATATCAGTCGCAATTGATTCGACACCAAAAGCTCTCTCTCGCCCGTGCACTCAACCACCACAAAATCATAGCTACGGTCTATAATCGTCTCTCTCTCTCTCTCTCTCTCTCTCTCTCCTCGTCATTGACCTCGTCACGACGCCTTTGTATATATGTCCGAAAAATTTCATTGCGTTCGAAATACGTATACATATACATATATACACGCTCATGGATCTCTCGCACATCGCGCGGCGTGGGAACGTTTTTCCCGCGCGGTGCGCGTGCAAAAACGCTAATGATATCTGATTGGGATTCGCGCGCGCGCGGCGCGTTTTTTCGCGGCTTTAAAAGCGTTGCACGATGCACTCGTTATCGTGCCTTATCATCGAGAGCGTTTGCCGCCGCTTGACGTCGTCGTCTCGGTGTGCGGCGTCCAAATGTTGGGTAATTGCGCTTTTCTGTTTTTTTTTTCGAGATACGCTACTAGAGATTTCGGGTGAGATCCCGTCGGTTAAGTGTCGTATATACACGTGTGTAAAGCGTTTGCAAGTAGATCGGAGAAGCTTTTATATATCGTTCGAGCAAGCTACCGTTTGATGGGTAATTAGTTGAGCGGCATGTCTGACTTAATAGTGGTATTGGCTACTGTGCGCGCATTACACACACAAGCGCGCCGTATCCTTTTGATTTTGGCTATCTCGTTCGTGCGTTTGCGATGTTTCTTATCGTTTCGCGTGTTGAATGCCAATCTGCGTTGATGTTTTAACGTAAATTATCAAATGATCGAAGATAACGTGAAAATAATTAATTTAAAAAAGATATACAAAATGCAAACACACATTTCGTGATCCAAGTCACAGTTCTCGATTTCTTTTCTTGTACCGCTCGATTAGAAAGGACCATTTCCCCCCATCGCCGAAACTCATTCAATCATCTTCCATTTGGCGAAACAATGGCGCTACTTTTTTTCTCTCTCTTCTCCTCCTCATCTTCATGATCCGACAATCATTATTTTTTTCTTCTTTTTCGTATAGCGTATCACGACGGCATATACCGCTATATAATGCGCTATCACAGTAGCGAAATGCCACCATAGGCAGGACAATGAAATTTACGAGCTCACGATAGGTAACGAGCCTATACTACGAGTAGTATCCGAAGGAAATTTGTTCGTGGATGTTTTCTTGAGGATGTCACGTGTATATGTATACACTCTTAGTTACGATTTGTTGAGTCAAAGTAGTTTCATCGAACATTCGGATTTCTTTTTGCGAACGACGTTCGATTTTGGAATAATGACTTTGCCCGTTGGGTACGTGGCAAGTGTGCTAACGGAAAATCGTCGAGCGATGCGTTTCGTGAGTCGTGCGATGATTCTGATTGCACGAATGGATTAGGGTGCGTTTATGTAGCGACGGCGATGGCGAAGATTGCAAAGAGTAAAATACCGTCGATTTGTGTAATTCGCTTTGTTTACTAAGTAAGTGCACGCGCATCTTCGAGGTGTGTGCTGAGAAAACTGCATCTCTCTGATAGTATGCAAGATGCTTTTGGAAAAAATTGGGTAAGGTCTGACACAAAAGGTTTTTCGTTGATTACAAGTTTCTGTGTAAAATGAAAATTGAAGTTTCTTCTAATTGTGCGAACGACTTGAAATTGAATTACTTTTTTTTAGAAGATGAATGCTTCTTTATACTGTTACTAAAATTATTATGCGTGGTGTTAACGACAGACATCGCTGGATGGATATACTGTAAAATTTTCACTACTTTTCAGTAGATTTGGTATATTCACTCCTCATATTTATCGAATTTATTTCATCGATCGAATGCCACTCTTAGTCTTGTGTTGAAGCGCTGAATCATTATTTGATGCTTCTCTAAAACGCGTACTGAAGAGCTTCTACTTTGCCACAAACAAAATAAGGAACTTCAGATAAAAAGCATTAACTAATTACCTTCAATTGACCATCAAAATTGTCATCTTAGCAATATTACAATAAAAAATTAGGAATAATTTTCAACATTTTATTCTATTGAGTAATTCTTATTGTTAGTCAATTAGAGATTACGTTAATCAAAATTTGTCATTAAATCTCAACTCAATCAACCACTCAATCAATTAAAATATTCCTTGATTATAGACTCGCTACCAAAATAAAATATCAAATAAAACTTTTTCTCAATTTCCCCCAACGAAAAATCAGTTCAATCTAGCTCGCAGCATCAGTATGTGGGGCGTGTCAGAGTAGTTCGCGTGCTACCATATCCTCACTCTCTCTCTCTCTCGCGAGCGATCATCGCCCGAAGCATTAAATTAGCGTTTGGCGCTTAATTGAAGCCATCCGTTGAGTGCACACGCTGCTCGCTTAATTAATGTCCGCGAATACACGTGGGCGCGACCAGGCTATCGATCAGTCCTGTTGATACTAGTAAGTTTATAAAGTTCGCTACGGAGATTTTATGGAGTTGTCAGAGGGGAGAGAGTTAAACCGACTCTCTATACATATATTTATTCCAAAGATCGAGGGAGTATATAAGTCTATTCTGGTGTTATCGTGAAAACGATTTGCATGCTGAAGCATCGGGATTCTCTTTCTCTCTCTGTCGACACTTCTTTTTTTTTTCGTATAAGTCCTTGATGTCTCTCTCTCTCTCTCTATTTTTTTGCGCAATGGTGAGATAATATAAGTTCATCCATATCGTGCTCATTTTATATTCGATGCACGCTCTCTAGCACGATATTTATACTCGATCTCGCGCGTGGAGACTTGGAAACTACACTTCTTTTTTTTGTTTATGATCATTGCAAGTGGAGAATTGGCACCTTTGGCTTCTTTTTCTTGATTGTTTATTGCTAGTGATGAAGATTGCACGATGGTTTATCTGTAATGAATAGATTCCATAATCAGGCTTGCTGTACGAGCAAATGTGGTTATTGATATAAAGAAGATCTTTAAAATGCATCTTGTGTAAGAAAAAGATAAGTGTAAGTGTATGGGTTGCAAGATAAAGTAATTATTTTAATACAATCTTGAAAAAACTAAGTGCTACTGAATGTAATAAATCTGAGGATTAATCTATCACACACCAGATGGATAACGCGTGAGATTATGCTACTGTCTATAAACTTAAGTATTTTTATCTTACATTTTGAGAGAATTTTAACTTGTTTTTTTGTTTACTTCAATTTTATAGTATTATATCTACTCTTTTTTCGCGTCGTTCACAAATTCCGTGCGATTTCACGCCGATCTCATCTAAATCTACGGTGACCGTCCCCACAACTATTGAATAATACATAAGCACGTTCAAGCGCGAACTCACGTGTGTTTTTCACCAAAGAGCTTTCGGTTTTGTTGTGTCTGGGAGAGGAAAAAAAATTTTTCACAAAAAATAAATTGTAGTTTGCTGGTTTTTCAAGTGATATACCTAACAACTTTGTTTTGGCTACATAATATTATAATGTATAATGCATGAGCCATCCGTCAGATGGTCGTGAGATTTTTATTATCATCTAGCGATATTGGTATTCACGTTTTATAATAAAATGTACCATTTTTTAATGAATTATGTTGCTATGTAATTTTCAACTAGATTGTTGTTTGACGTACTTTCTCATGCTATTTTTATTCTTTATGGCATAATCTCAGCATACAATCAATTGTCATAATAATAAAGTACGAAGAGAATCTCATCTGTAATCTCGTAAAATTAACCATCCAAAATAAAAACTCTTTTATAAAAATAAAACAAGCAAACGATATACACTTCACCCGGACAAATCGAAACGCGTTATATCCCCCCGTTGTCTCCCGTAAAATACCAACGTGCACACATCAATACGCGAACAACGATATCTATGCAAATCTCAATGTCAAACAGTTTCGAGGCGCGAATACCGACAAATTTTCCGCAGTCCTCTCTTTCTATATAGCACGAAGAGTAATAAAAGTGCATCGATGTGCTCGCGCGTCCAGCAAGTATCTTTGTCCTCTTCTCTCTCCCTTCTCTTCCCTCTTCGATCTCTCACCTTCCTCTTTTCTCGTTCGAATCTCGCGCCGATCTCATCTCCGCGAAACACCATAGAGCCGCTCGAACTTCCCTTTGCGCTCACGCGCGCGCGCTGGTGACTACTGAATAAAACATAAGCACGTATATACGCGCGAACTCGCGCGTATTTTCTTCGACGATAGAGAGAAAGGGTTGCGGCATAGAGAAAATAACAAACAAAATGTTTTGAGAAAAAACAAAAATTGCGGTATGAAGAATGCATCCTTGCAAAAAAAGCTTTTTATATTGAAAATGAACGAGTGAAACGAATTGTTTCGTTCATAAATGTTCGCGAGCCAAAAAAATAACAACTGCAGAAGAAAAATAAAAAAAAAATTAAATCATCGAAAAAATTCAGTTTTCGATAAACAAACATCATCCTCATCGCACATAGCATAAAATTCCAGCATCTCTCTCTCTCTCTCTCTCCTTCGCTCGCGCTGTCCGCGCTATACAGCATCATGAAAAGCGGCTGTCAACCCCACACAGCAGCATCTTATCATCATCCTCTCCCACACGTTAGCGTATTTCGCGATAGTAAGCGAGGAGAGAGAGAGAGAGAGAAGAGAAGAGAAGCTTCTACAAGTTGCACACGTATATACACACACATACACACATACACACAGCTATATCTTAGCGCCGCAAGGCTATAGGAGAGGAGTAGTAGTAGGAGGATCGTCCGGCCGATTCCGGTTCCCACGTTTACATTTCGTGCATGCGCGATGGGACGTCGCGGCGGCGGCGGCGGCAGCGGCGCGCGCCTCAGCTCGTTAACCGGATAACGGTAGGTCGTATATACACACACACACATACACACTATCCTAGTGCAAAAAGATGCACCCGTCCGATGAGTTTTAATCTTCTCTGACTTATATTTGTAAGTGATTGGAAATTTTGGTAGATTGCGAATTTTTGTTTTCTTCTTCTTTCGTTAGTTCATAAGATCGATCGAGAGACTGACTATATATAGTTTAATCAGCGAATTGTAGGTAGAGAGAGAGAGAGAGAGAGAGAGAAAGAGAGTAAGCAGCGTGACTTGACATGTCTATTTCAGATATCAGTGATCGGACAGACCGACGAGAGTTGTGTGCACTCTCTTTCACGCGCGCGTTTCAACGCCATAGACAGTGCGGAACAAGACAATAACGGTCAAAGTTGGCATTTTACTCTCTGCTCTGTTATTACTTCGATCTTCGATCTTTATTAAATTATATTTTTCGTGCTGATCGCGATAAAACGTCATGAACTTTCAATGAGAACTGTAAATTACGAAATATTCTCATCTCCATTCCCTAAAAAAGAAAGAGAGAGAAGAATGTATACAAGTAAATTCCGGGAAATAAAAGGCAAAAACTAATTAATTCAAAGGCGAAATGAACCTGCGCTATACGAGTAATAGCGTAAAAGGGGGGAAAAGAAGAGTTTTTCCAAGACGGAGGCCGGGAATTGTGGGAGTAGTAGGCATCGCAAAGCTGAAGCTAAAGCAAGTACATAAGGCCCCCTTATTACAGCCAAGGGACGAGTCACGCGGCACTACAGCTGAGACTATGGGCGTGAGTGCAATTTGCACAGAGAGAAAGGGCTCGACTAGATTATCCATGAAAAGTGACGTGGTAGTGGGAGAGAAACTACGATTGAAGTTGTCGAGGACCACGTCGTGCAAAATTGAAGGCGCGTGTGTGGAATGTACGTAAAGCTAATTGCGGGGAAAGTTTTTTTTTTTTTTTTTTGAAAGAAAATTTACTTATTATAGCGGTAATCTTACGAGAAGTTCTTGAATAATTAAGGTATCACTCGTTTCCTGTGATTAATTAAGCTGCGTCTAATGACAGTGTTGCACATTGAAAGAAAAGTTAACATTTGTTATCATTTCTTGGACCTTATTACCCGTATATGCAAATGAGATTACTCGTTGATTCGGATGGTGTTTTAATTCTCTGGCATTAACGTTCGAATAAACGGTTTTTGTTTCAGGTGAGTTTCCTACGTGTATGTAGTAGGCGCTTTATAATATCATGCGAAAGGTAAGCGAACGAAAGGATATTTCATTAGTTTGGAAACTCAGATGATCTACCTCGTGATCTACGTAAAATGGGAAAGAAAATAAACTGCGACTTTCTAATCTCTTTTGAGGATGATTAATTGGACATTGCTAGATTTTCTTGAGTTTACTTACTTTTCATTTTATTAAGTTGTGTATATAACGTCTTGATTTAAGCGTATAATCATCAAAATATTAGCCCTTACATAAATTTTGGAGAGAAAAAATCCAATGTTCTAGTACATATTCATGATTTTTTAACATTTTAACAATTCTACTGGATCATATTTCATTTATGGGAAACTTTCATAAACCAGTCAGACCTCTATATCTAACTCTCGAACTTGTATGATGGATCTGTTCCTTGAACATGAAACGTTCGTTAATTTGATGATATATTGATTCGCTTACGTAAATGAGAGAACTATCGAATTAATCAGTTTCTCTCCCACCACCACGTCACTTTTCAAATTATTTAGTTAGATTACTTGATTGATTACGATATTCAACTATTTTGTAAAGCATCAGTATATTGGTGACAATTGAATTCTGTAGGTGGCGTTCTATGATTCTATCATGTTATGCAAATCATTTGTCCATATGAAATAAGTTGACTAAATAACTCAAAATTATTACACAATTCATCTGGATGGCTTTTTGTTTTATTATCGTTGAAACATTTATTATGAAGATCATCCATTATATGAAATAATCATAAAAAATATCATTTAGCAATCAACACTTAACACTTTTTTTAAAGCACACAACCCACAAGAGAAATAAAAAGTGTAAAATCAACAATAACACTTCATCTACTTGTCAGCAGCGCGCAATGGAAATATCGCAAAATCTTCGATGACGAAATCCACACATCCACATTGGAAGGCATGTTAAGCTTATTAACAAGCTGTTTGCACGCGACGCTGTCTTGGTGCAAAGGCAGTATAATGTCAGTCAATGCGACATCCCTTCCCTCTCTTTCCCTCCGATTTCGTATTGCGTCAACAGCATGATGTACGAGCGAGAGTGGAATTAGGGCTGGCAGTTGTCACGTTTTCCACTCGACGACTACTTTTAACTTAAACTTTTTTTTTCATTTTTCTTCGTTTTATATCCGGAAGAATTCGCGTACACAATATAATTTTATAAATTATCAATTTGTCTATTCAATAAAATAGATTTTTTTTCTTGAAACGAAGATCAAACATATATCAAGGGTAAGCAACAACAACAAGCAAAAGATCAGCCAAAGATCCACCTCCGCATTATCTATATCTCTTTGGCAAAAAGGCGGCAGATAAAGGCTGACGGGTGCGAAAGTATCGTGAGTTATGGCACGCGCGATCTCTTGCAACGATGACGATGTGGAAATGCGCGCGCGCGTCCGACCGACGCAATGCTCCTTTTTTTTCACCTATAACGTGTGAATGGGGAGATCGGTAAAATGGATAAGCATTTGGATATGTAAATTTGGTATATCGAATGTGTATTGGTTCGATACATTCTATACTTTTGGAAAATACTCGTTGTACGATAACGAAGTTTAATTGTGAAGTGCTTGTTAACGAACAAAGACATTTCGAAAAGTAAATTTCTTTGAATTCGACGTAGGCTATATTTACCGTTTCGCATCTCACTCGCGAGTGTATGTATATATATACTTATTCAATTGAGATCTGTCGATTTCCGCAAGCTCATCCATCTTGAATGAAAGCTCGAACGCAAAGCTAGAACGTCGAATCGGCTACATTTATTATTTTCATTCTCGCGGCTTTATCCCCACGTCCGTGCTCATTCTATTTTCATTAGTTCGATCGCTCTTTCATTTGATTTTTTTTTTAGTTCGGGAGTTCTCACAGATTCTTATTCGTATTATCGACCATGTAGGTTGGTTTTTAATCAAAATATTATCTTTTTTGGTCACAAAAGTAAATTTTGATAAAGCAATTTTTATGTGTACTGCAAATCTAAAACTTTGCCATACATGACTAAAATTGCGTGTAATCTAAAAACTTTCAGCAATGGAATATTTTACGATTTTAAAACTCCGAACAATTCTCTATTTAACTTACTACTTAACTTTTTCAAAACACGAAGTAACCATCCTAACGAATTACAAAAAAAGTTAAAAAGAAGTAACCAATTTTTTATTCTCGTTACAATTCCGTGCTCATTTTGTTTTCATTCGTTCCATCGCTCTTTCATTTGATTTTTTTTTTTTTAGTTCGGGAGTTCCCACAGATTCTTATTCGTATTATCGACCAATTGTAGGTTCGTTTTTGTTCGAAAAATCATATTTTTTGTTGACAAAAATAAATTTTGATAAAGCCATTTTTATGTGTACTGAAAATCTAAACATTTGCCATACATGACTAAAATTGCGTGTAATCTAAAAACTTTCAGGAATGAAATATTTTACGATTTTAAAACTCCGAACAGTTCTCTATTTAACTTACTACTTAAATTTTTCAAAACACGAAGTAACCATCCTAACGAATTACAAAAAAAGTTAAAAAGAAGTAACCAATTTTTCATTCTCTTTACAATGACAATCAAACTAAGCTTTACAGCGAAAATATCCTGAGAATGAATAGCCAAAGCAAAGGGAGCAAAAGCTCGCCATTCTAGCAAGCAACATTTCATAAATCTCGCGGTAAGCGTGTAACACCGGCGGCGATATAGCCGACAAGGCTCCTCTCATTTATCTCGTTGCTGTTTTCTCTCTCGCTCTCTTGCGCGCGCAGTACAAAATCCTCGGCAACACGGCTTATAATCGACACTCTCGCCAGAGTGTCGGCTACCTTGGTAGCAACACTTGGCCCGCGAGGCATCCTTTCGATGAATAGTAGCCTTTACACGCGTCGAAGGCCGAGTTGTATTTGCTATATATTCCCTGTTTGCGTATATAGCTGTGATTTTTTTTCTTTATAATTTTTGTTTTAAGAAAATCTATTTAATATATATGGTTAAAAATGAAGTAAATAAAACAAGTTGGAAAATTCGTGTTCGGCAATTTGCTTTGCTTGTTTTCGTAGAAGAAAATTGAAACGTGAGTCATAACAATTTATTGCGAAGAAAAGTAATTTTTTTTTGCGTATGATTTTCAAACTGAATGACGTCTTTATTTGACGACTTTTAAAAATTTATTGGGGTGGTTTGCAATTAGAGCCAGAATGATAATTTTTTACTTTGAACGTTTTGTCAAAACAAATGTGAATTGAACTGAGAAGAGATAAATTCCCATGAATTTGAAAATGAAAAATTTTGATCATTAGCGTATAAAATTTAAAAAAACTTATGTATAAAAGTAAAAATGCTTACGTTGCAAAAGACCGCGGGTTTTTTCGTCGTAATCTTTTTGATATCATTTGGAATATCTTTCTTCGAGTTCACCTGGCTGTGTGGCGAGATTCTAGCTTGAAGAAGCATGTCCTTGAGTGCATACGACTCGTATAATTCGATTGTCTTATGGAAATAATCCAAGGGTTCCTGCACTCCTACAATATATTTTGTACAAATGCCATGTTTATGCCGCTGATGCCACCAGAAGGTATCATCACTTTGGTATTTAGTATCAGGCCAGTGAATCCTCATCTTCTCTTTCAATTCGCTTGGGAATTCACTGAAATCAATATTTGTTAAAGGTTCAAAACATCAGAAGGGCCTGTCGAATCGGATGGCCACAGTCCGTGAATAGTCCATTCGGATTGAATTTGTTTTGGGTTGCAACCGGAACAGTCGGGATTTGATATGTCTGACAATGCGATTGCGCAACATCTGTTTCGACTCCATTTTTGAACCAATTTTATTGTGTCGTAATCGGATATTCCGTTTCGTAAATGAACAAATTATATTAATGTACTTTTGATATACTGTAATATTGTGATCGAGATGAAATTATACTCTACCCAGCAAAACAAAATCCAAACGGAGTGATGAGCAATGATGAAATAATTAACTTGATTGCAAAAATGCTGCACAGTTTCTGAACTAAATATTTCCACTTTTAGAATATATTACTATTTTTTCACTGCGTAATACATAAAAGATAACGTTTTATTGCGAATAAAAGCTACTCTCTATATTCAGTAAAGAAGCAATATTTTGTAAAATTTTTTAGAAAAAAAGCACAAGTCATATTTATGCATGCGCCCCTTTTCTGAATTTTCAATTTATAGTAATAATTATAATTGAAAAAATACAGTAAATTTTCAAATTTTACTCAGAAAATTTATCAATGTCTTGTTATTTAGAAATCGATATACATATGTCCCATATCGAACATACTTCAGACATAAGATCTACCTATTTTAACTATTGCTATATAAATTATTGTAATGTATATTAGTAGATTTTTAATAGAAATATAACACATGAAACGATGCGCATGACAATTAGCTAACATATGATTTTATTTGTGTATAAATAAATCTGTAGAAAGAGCCATGTAAAAAAAATTTCAATGCCATAAAGTAAATTTATTTTCCCAATATTATAGTTACAATTATATTTCAATTATTGCGTTTAAAATTCAATATTATGGATAATACACATATTCCCCACAATTAGTGCCAAGAGAACACTTGCGTAATTTGAACGATTTATCAAAACAAATGTGAATTGCGTAAAGGTAATACTGTCCTCCGCGGATCTGGAAACAAAAAATTACGATCATTGTCATATGAAATATAAATAAACGTCTTGTCCTGAAAAAACAATGCTCACGTCACAAGCGATCGCCGGCCTCGTGCCTATAACCCTTTCAAGAGCTTCTCTAATTTGTCTTTGCGAGTACCCAGTACCATGTGCAATATTGGCTTGAGCAAGCATGTCTTTGAGTTTATACGATTTGTACAATACGATAATTTTATTAAAATATTCTACAGACTTCGCCATTCCTTCAATATCTCTTGCACAAGTGCCGTGTTTTCGCCATTGACCCATCCACAAAGCTCGATCCTTTTCACTATATTCAAGATTAGGCCAGTAATCTTTCATTTCAGTTAATAATTTGGCTGAAATCGTACTAAAGTTCAAATATGGTTCAGGATCGGGGCAATATTTTGGTAAAGAGCGAAGTGCCGTATCGTATGGCCACAATCCGTGAATTTTCCAGTTCGTTTCTCTCTGTTTCGGGGAACATGTCGCACAAGCGGTTGTCGTTTGATTTCTTGACGGATCGACAGTAGCGATACAACATTTGCTACGACCCCAATTTTGAACCAATTTCAATGAATTGTAGTTAGGTATTCCTTCACTTTAATAAATAAATTAACGGCATGAATTATCATTTACGGTTGAGCAGTAGAATTATACTTTACCTACTAACTAAACAAAATCCAAGCGAAGTGATGAGCAATGATCAAATAATCAACTTGATGGAAAACATGTTGTACAGTTAGTGAACGAACAACGTAGGCTTTTGGCGAACTGCGATTCGATTTTGCTGCAGTTCGTGGAAAATAACTTTTTATTGTTAGTAAAATGTGCTTCCCACATTCGTCAAACAAGTAATAAAGTTGTATGATTCATGCTGACGTTCGTAGACAATTTTAACAATATAGATTTTTTTTAAATATTCTTTTGAAAAAAAAAATTGAATACATCTACAGTATTGAAATATCTTCGACATTTTTTATTGGGCATTCATCACATTTAGAAAAAATCTGGTTAACATTACTTTTGTATTATTATTATTTACATACTGATCCATTTTTGAAATGGATACTTATATAACAAATATTTTTTTTAGAAGGAAATAATATGAAAAGTGGCATGTGCACATTTTTATGTTTGAAAAAGGTCACATTTTTTTGCCACGCCAGAAAGATCATATTTTTTATGGAAGGGACCGATAAAAAAACAAATTTCTTCCTCCATTCCTTTGATATCTCTTGTGCAAGTACTGTGTTTGCGCCACTTTCGATACCACCATTCCTTATTTCGACCATCCAAATCGAGCCAATACTGCGTCATTTTCGTTATTAACTCTTCTGGGTGTGTACTAAAGGCAATGAACTTTACAGGATGAGGACAATATGTTACTGAAGAACGAGCAGTAGCTGGCCATAATCCATGAATATTCCACTTTTGTTCAATCTGCTTTTCTTTACAGCTGGCACAGTCTGTATTTGTTGAGTTTGACGTATCGACGACGCAACATTTGCTACGACTCCATGAATGATCCAACATTAATGTATCATACGGGGGTATTCCGTCACTTGAAAGAAAAAAATAAAAACAATATTGCGTAATTATTCAAAAATAAACCATAAATCAAAACACTTTACCTAAGAACAAAAGAAAACCCAAAAGAGGAGATGAGCAATGATCAAAGAATTAACTTGCTCGCCATCATATTGCACATTAAGTGAATAAAAAGGTTCTGCCAACTATTCAATTTGTGTGTAATTCGTGAAACATAATTTTCTCTAACGAATAAAAAATATTTTTTTTTCAAATATTAAACATACGTTTTTTTATTTTTTGCGGACGAGTAAGAAAGTTGAATGGTTCCTAATGGCGCATGCACGAAATTATTTCAATAAAACTTGGTTTCTACATTTACATTTTTCCTTCTACAGAAAAAAAGTAATATAAGGTACGACGAGAACTTAATACCGCCACTAAGATTTCAAATCGCCATAACTTTTTACGCCTAGCAAATATTTCAACGTACGTGGCTTGGTTTGAAAGCTGCCCGTTCACCCTTTGAAATGATGCCTCGCACGATTAATTTGGTTAAGTTTAATCAGAGTTACAACACTTTGAAGCGAACAACTTATTTTTGGCGTAAAAAAGTGAGTGTACCTAATACCGCCATTTTAAG